>JBCJKH010049228.1:45456-63426 GCA_039877255.1 Loriculus beryllinus
TATTCCATTGCTTGGGGTGATCAAAGAGAGTATCAGAGGAATGAAATTCTTAATCTCATAGCATAACAAGCTTGCAGACCCCGATTCATTTGCCACCTTTACCATTTGCTGTTGTCTGTTTGTTCAGGAGCAAATTCCTGATTGATCCTACGTACCCTTAGATATCTCAAGTCCCTGAGTTAGTAGTCTGGTTACACTGATCTCTTTTCTTTTCTAGAAAAGAAGCAACAGGGCACATAGAAATTCAGGATGTTAGTCTCCTTATTCACACATTGCCTTTACATGCCTGAAATTAGGAGGAAGAAACCTTTGCCTCAGTTCCTCTGTGCTTACTTCTGCAGAATGGAGATGGTGATACTGCCTTCTTGTTGGTCCAATCTGTGGGACAGGGATTGCGTCTCGTGCTTCTCAAGACCCAGCACCGTGGAGCCCTAATGCAGTCACAACCTTTAAGCACTGCTGCAATGCATGTTGAACAATAATCAGAAAAATATAGTGTTCTGCCAGGGCAAGGCCTACAAATTGTCATTTCTATGCTATGAAGCTAGTGTAAAACCGAAGCAGCTTTGCTGGCCTCAGACAAATCAGTTATTCCAGTTTTACATGGATGCATATGAAAGGAGAATTCAATCCTGGCCCATCCCCAGCTTTTATGATTATAAATTTCTCCCTGCTCTGCCCCTTGGGCTGCTGTAAGACGTCATGCAAGCACTGTCGCTATTAAAGCAAGCTCCTGTCTGAGTGGAGGTCGGGCAGCCTCTGAAGAGCATTCCTTTCCATGCAGCTGTTCCCAGTGCTGCCTTAATGACAGTCTGGTTTCTGGATTGCTGGTTAACTCCCTCATGGAGTAACGCCTCCGAAAGGAGCTTATTGTTTTTCCAGACTGATTTCCAGCGGATGTTTAGTGCCGAGCCACTGAGCTCAGTGCCATGGGGAGATGGGCTTTTTGTTTCATCAATTTTCCCCTTTTGGAAGGTTGTTTCTGAGACATCCAGCTCTGCTCCTGTTTAGAGTGGAGAGCACATCATGGCAGCAAAACAGATCTATAGGCTGGATTCCTTCTGCCTGGTCTCTCTCTTGAAAGGTGTTCATCCTCACAGGATGTTAAGATGGAGATGTGATGACTAGTGAATCCTCAACTTTGGTGCTGGTGTTCCAAGTAACAAACCTACTCTGAACTTTCCAAGCCTGTTGACTAGCCAGGCAAGAAGAGACCTCCTGAAAATCAGCTTCCTCAGAACGTTTTCAACATTTTACACTACTTACAGGGTGAAATAATTCTTAAAACTGCCCATAAAGTACATTATTTAGGCACATCTGAGCCCAGACTGAAAAACTGCACCAGTAACATACACAAGAGCTCAACAAAAGCTTCATCTTGGGTTTGACAATAGAAGGTTCAGGTGAGCTGTTTAATACTGTCAATACTAAACCAAACTCAGAACACCTTTAATCTTCAGGCAAAACTTAGGTCTGGATCAGAATCATGCAGTTGTTTCCTGTTTCCGTGACCTGTTGAAGCAGTCAGGAATACAGATGTCTCTGCTGTGTAGATTTCAAACTTGCAGAACCCAGTTCTGCAGCCCCTTTGGAGGCTCTCAAAAGACTCTCCATTGGTTTTTCTTAAGGGAGCTTACTGTCCACCATCCTAAACTATTATCTTTAAGTGCTCCTTCCAGTTTCTTCTCCAAAACTGTGAAGCCATGCCTTGGCTTTTCCTTCTCGTCCATCTCCCTGCATCTTCGTTCTCCAGACTGACTGACTGCTGTGCTGGTATCTTTTTCAAACACAGTCTGCCTGGTGAATCCTCTCCAGCCAGCGGGCAGTGGGAAGGGAGATCTGAATGTTTTCATGCTATGTTTGGGATGAACATCAAAAGAAGCCTGGACTGTCACCTCCTGTCCTTTTCCTTTCTAGTGATGGGGAGGTCGCTTGTGTGTGGTGTGTACAAATTAAAAGAGCCTGCAGGGGAAAGAATGAGACTGTGGTGAGAAGCAGGGGCAGAAAACTGCTTTGTGGTTTTGAGCCATATATTAATGCCAAACAAAACTATACTGCTAAATGCAGCAGACCCTGATTCTACCAGAAGATGCGGAGGGAAAGCCACATGGCCTTCAGAAGGTGAGGCTTAAAAAGACATCCAGATTAAATAGACTTTGAGATGTTCCTGCATCTTGGGATGATGAGCTGCCTTGTGCAAAGGAAGGCTTCTTGGGGGAAAAAAACTCTTCAGCTCCGTTTTTCAGTCCTTTTCCATCTTCCTCTTTTATTAATGCAAAGGAAAGAAAAGAAGAAAGGAAATGGGGGGGAGGACGATGACACACCGTAAGGTGTAATATGTTTGATATTAATTATAGGAGAATAGCCCTGTGTTTTATTAATAATGCCAGTGTTTCCAGAAGGAGCTGATTTTATCTGAGGTGGCACTGACCCAGTGAGGGGTAGGAGGAAGAAGAACCAACGGAAACTTCACAGCACCATAATTCTGCCCAGCGAGTAAGGGAGGGAGCAGCCTGGCCTCTGTCTGTCTGTCTGTCTGTCGATTTTTCTCTGCCTGATCTGTGTCTCTGGTTTTCTCTCTTTTCCTCCTTCATTGAAAACCTTAATAGGAAACACATTTCCTTTTCTGTGGTGTTCCCACCAGAAACCTCAGACTGTCGGGCAAAGGTGAGAACTTTGAGCAATTAAACTTGGGGAGGCCCTTTCCAGTGGCCTGGACTGCATTTTCTTAGTTTAAAGTAGCTATAGGTTGATCCTACGGGCTCATTCAGTGCTATTCATCACCCCACCCCCTCAGCCAGGCATTTGCAGCCTATTTAGTCATAGAAAACCCTGTTTCTGAATTCCCCAGCACTTCCCTGTCTGGCAGGGTCAAGCCAGGCTGGATGTTGTGCTCAGGATCTGCTTCAAATAACGTGAAAAGGAGGAGTGGACAGGAGTTTCCCCACAGACACTCAAGAAGCAAATGCCAAAGCCAGAAACCATCTGATGAAAACCTGAGTTAGGTGGACAAAGCTGTTTTAATTCCCCCCATAGCAGCAAAAGCCCAGCCAGTCCCTCTAATTATTTAAGACAATCACTTTGGCTGTCTGCAGCTTTCACAGCCAAAGGTACCCTTGGGATCTCTTTGAACTCTTTACCTCCCAGTATACCATCCTGCTGTTTTGAAACATCCCCTGTCCTGCAGCATCTGGTAGCATCCATCCTCTAGTGAGTAGGCTTTGTTTTCCAACACCTTCTTTCTCTATGTACATGGTGGCTTGCACATGTCTTTGGCTTTGTTTGCATTTGGGGAAGAAAATAAATCCATAGGAACACAAGGCCAGTAAGATCCAGCACCTGCAATTGCCTATTACTTCTGGCAGTGAACTGCCTAATCCTCAGCTCTCACAGGAAAGCAAGACATACTGTGAATACTACTGAGGGGCAAGTGAGGTCAGTGTTATTTGGGATCATGTGGATTAGAAGCATGTGGAGGCTGCACAGCTCAGTCACAGGATCCTAATCAGTTAGTGTTACAGTACCTACAAAAGAAGTATTCTTAGCCCTGCCAAAGAATCTGGGGATGCTCAAGGGCAGCACAGCACCATATGCTATCTGTGTAGCTTAGGACTGAGTATTTTAAATGGGACAGAATCTCACTGAGTAGAGGGCCATGTAGGTATGAATAGCGAAAAGTGTCTGTAAAAGTACTTCTCTCATACCAATCCATAGCAAGAGCAGTACCCTGCTCCAGTTCACAGCATCAGTCCCCACAAAGAAGGGGCTCAGCCCTGTTAGGAGCATCGCTGCCTGACACAGCAGAAACTATTCCAGAGAGCTGCAGGAAAGGTGAGCCTAGGAGATTATGTAGGGTAAGCACATATAACTAGACAACCATGAAATGTGTATTACACGCTGGCTTCCAAGAGCTCATGGGGCCTCTTCCTCCATTTCCCAAAGCGCTTGAAGGAGAACCGAAGGAAAATACTTGGAAAGGAACACTTTCACCATAGACAGTGCAAAACAAAGACCTTCCTATGGGTTCCTTTTTGTGCTCCTCTTGAATAGTTTTGTTTCAAGCGGGGCTGGATGGAAAGACCACTCTGAACCAAGAAAGCTACTTTCAAATTGCACAAGGCATGGGACATGCTGGAGTATCAGTGCCGGGTTTGCAGCTGTTGACCAAAACCCAAGCATGTGACACTCTAAAAATGTTCAGATCCTGACATTGCAATTCATGTCACTTCTCCTGCATGTTCCTCAAACAGGAAAATTCTCTATCCCAGCTAGAGAGAGAAAAGCTTCTTCCTTATCCTGTAACGCAATCTGTGCTGTAGTAATTTGTAGAGGCTCTGCTGTGACAGATACTGCACTTGTATAAATGTACTGTACAACTGCTGTGATAGGTATTGTACCTGTATAAATGTACTGTACAACCTCAACCTTCTATAGCAGTTTTCAACAGAGGACATCAAGACACTCAGTGATGGAAGGAAATGTCTTGTTTTGCAAGTGGAGAAACAGTAGCGCTTGTGTGACATTGCAGCTCGAAAGCTTTTAAAGGAATTTCATACCCATCATGCCTAATTGTCTGAAAAACTTGGTCTTTAGATCCTAGTGATAGCACTTCCTACCTGCCAGCAGGGTTCTCTGCTGACAGAGTGCATTCAAACTGCAGTAACTCCTTTTCTTTTCATTACAGGTAGCTCACTGCTGGTCTACAATACTCCATCCCACACAGACGCATCCTCACGTCTTGCCACCAAAGAAGGTCAGTCTTTTTGAATATAAGTCCTAACTTCCTGTGCTCTCACAGTGGTATTGACTGGGTTAAAACTAGGCTTTTTATATCATCTCCTTGGTATGAAAGTGTTCTGATCTGCTATGCATGCACAGCATGGTTAAAATAGAGTAATTCACAATATGAAGCATCGTCCATGCTGAAAATCACACTCCTGCTTGTCCTTGGCAAAAATATCATGGCATAAAACGTAGTTCTATTTTTTTCACATGTGTATTATTGAGTTGATGAGCTGATAGCATGTTTTTCTGTTCCTTATGTGAAGCAGTCTGAAACCTCAGGTACACAGCAAGGGCTGAGACACTGTTTTTCTCTGAGTAAGTTCATAGTGGAAAGGATAAAATTCTCTCATGCTAAATTCCATTATAAAGTAAAGGCCACTCAGTTCTTCCAAAACCCATTCATGAATCTGCCAGCCAGTTTCCAGCAGCAAGGAAGACTAAAGTGTATCTTTCTGACACTTTCATTTTGGAACATTTGGGTTTTCTTTTTCAAATAACCCCAGTTTTTTACTCTATTAGATGTTCTGGTCATGTAGGTAGAGCTGAGAAACCCTGAAGTTTTAAAGTTAATTACAAACTTGTATGTTTGTGTATCCTTCAGTCAGGTTTTCCTCTGCAGCTACAGTCCTTGTCCTTCTTTTTAATGAAAAACTGGATTCTCAGTCATGCTAAAATTATGAGAGTTGGTGTGAGGGGCATGATGCACATCCCTTACCTACATAAGACACTAAGTCACAGACTGTTGAATTGCTTAAGGTGAAACAGTGTTCAAGAATCAAGTCCTGTGTTCTGTAAGATACAGTGTAGGACTAGGAGCCTTGAATTTTGGTCTTTCCCTTCGGCTAACTGCAGGAACATTGGCTTCATTCGCTAATCTATGTTCAGCTCCTCCATTTGAGAAGCTTCTGGGACAACTGTGAAATCCCAGGGCTGCCATATGAGATAAGCCACCTAGAAGCAGTCTGCTCTTTTGCCGAGGCAGCTTCCTCATGTCATATATAAACATTTCTACGCTTTCCAGAACATGGCTTCATTGATGAGCCACAGGTTTGCATTTCAAAGAATAGTGGGGAAAGGTAGAAAGTCTTTTGTTGAAGTAGCTGGAGAGAGCCAGCACTTCTTTCTCATTGCACCATGCTGTGTTTCATCTCCAACATCTGTCTTGGACTCTGAGCACAATATCAGCACTGGTTTTAAGAGCAGCTTCTTTTGTGCAGCGCGTAACTATCCACTTGAGCTGTTTGTTCCGTGGCATGCTGTTCTCTCTTCATGAGACAGGCATTAGTTGATGAAACATGGTACATTACAGAAACAAAGCTGTTCAGGCTTTTCTGTGCCTGACTCCTTTGACGCTAAGAGTGATCTATTTAAAATTACTAAAAGCTAGGCTTGCTTCTATTTGAATAGAGCAGACACACATGCACGTGTTCCTCCCCAGTTCCTCCCCCACCCCCAAACAGATACAGACAGGTCCAAGACTGTGCTCTTTCTGTCTCAGGCCAGGTGGTTGCTAAAAATAAAGGGAAGAAGCTGTGATTTTTTTATTAAAGAGAAATGCTCTGTGTAAAATTGCACTCCTCTGGATTTCCTGTACCAGTTATCTCTGCAAGTTGGGCCTAGAGACACTCAGGGAGAAAGAAAAATATTCCTCCCCCTCCATTTTTACTACCCTCAAGTGTGTTTCCTTACTGCATCTGACAGCAGTTTGCATTTGATTTCTGTCAGCCAGGCGTTTTTAACTTTACATGGTACTTTCATCATGTGTCAATAAAGGACAAAACACACCCACGGGACAGTCAAATAAAAATTAAGAACTAGCATAGAAATGTTGAAATCCCATCTATTCCTTTTCCAGTTCTTCGTACAACACAGAAATGTCCTCTGCATTCACTCATGTTCTAGAGAAACCAACCCACTTCAACCTCCCACAACCTATTCGTGCCCCAAATCTTATGTATGAGATAAGATGACAGGATAAGAGACATGTGAACATGACAAGCTGACTGATAAGGAATTGGTGGAACAGAGTGAAGTGTCTTGTCCAGTATCACAGAAGAAACTCGTGATGGACGTAAAACTGGCCTTAGAATTCCTCAGCCTTTGTCTAGTCTGTTAAGCAAAAAGATTTTTCTTGCTTTCTTTTAGGGCTTTTTAATGGTCTTGGTTCAAGATGATGATACTCTTTTGGAAAAGGAATTTCAGCTTAAAAATAATGATTTTTGGTTTTAATAAATATTTTCTGTCTTCCTAAATTCTCAAAAGAGAAAACATTTTTCTCAACGTTAATGCATCTTGAATCTACTGTAAACATTTCTTCTCTCTATTCCTGTGAATGAAACCAGAGAAACAACCTTTTTCTATCCACCTTCCCCTGAGGATTCCAAAGCAGCAGGAGGAGGTGATGAAAGAGCACAATGCATGTCAGACATAGGGCAAAAAATAGTGTTTTCTTCAGTCCTCCAGTAATTCTTTTTGCACGTTCTCTAAGATCACACAGCTAATGCAAATAACCTGCTTGTGCAAATTCCAGGCATGCTCTTTGCATACGCTTCCACTAGGCTTAAGACCACATATTCCATCCGCTTACTGTAAAAAGGAACCTACGTGGCGAAAAACTGCTTTCATAGCAGAAACAGATACTATAAACGTACACAGCTGGTGCACGAAGGATCAGATAGGTAGAAACCTCGTGGTGTTCAAAGGACTCTTGCGCCAGAGCTTCTTTGCTTCTCAGGCTCATAAACACTCAAAAGTGTGGTATTTAGCGTCATTGGTACAAATTGTCTTCAGCTGCCTTTGAGAAATAAATTGCTCTAATGAAAATCACCAGGATTTTTTGGCTGGGGAACCATTTTCTGGGCAATGAAACAAGGTCACTCTCCTTGCTGAATGGAAAGATTTGTGTCCCACTCCCAGTGCTCCACTGCCGAGATGATTGGTTTCATTTTCCGTCACTGTTTGGAGCAATGACTGACTTACTGTAGGTACTGGAGACATGCGAGAAGAATTTGAGCCCACATGATCTGCCCAAGTCCATGGGGATCTTAAATTGCTCGCCTTTAGAATGGTGTCATTTAGAGTAGGTTTCCATAGGGAAATGGAAAATATATTCACATACAACAACATTTACGAGGCCAAAGTGCCGTGTCCCGCATGGCTGTGAGAATTCTGGCCTCAATCCAGGGCATTTTTAAAGTCCATGCTTACTTTTAAGTATATTGGGGTCTGCATAACTCCTCCAGCACTGTCCTCCATATGCCAGGCTCAGCCAAGGGCTGAGAAGAGTGGTAAACCAGCACTAACCCAAAGTCTCATAAATCCAACCTAAATTCAAGTAGCCCACAGGAAAAACGGATCTGCTACCATCATTTTCAAAGAGGGAGGAAATTTGTATGTGAACACATGAATATGGATGTAGGAAATGAATGTGAAGGATTTAGTCTGTGGCTGTCCACTGTTTACATTTGCATTATAGAAGTGTTTGTGTGAACAATGAGGATGTTTGGGTATAAGGTGTTTTTGCTTGTAGGTTTTCTTTGGTTGTTGGCAGATTTAAGTAGATAAACACATCGGGGAGCTCTGAAACTCACACAGCGTAGTTTCCTGTGGGTTTGTGCTTGTGAGCCCCTGAGGAAGAGTTTCCTGATGTTGAAGCATTTACTAAGATCTCTCACACAGATTCCCTGGTACCAGACAAAATATGAGGCTGTGCAGCTGCTTTTCTTGCCGTCAGGGCCACAGTCTCTCTCCTCTTTTACTTTCAATTGGTGTAAACTCTTTAAACCCCATCATCTTGTCAAATTCGGTGACAATTTGGAGTGACAGTCTCAAGAATCGGGGGCACTGGAGAAAGAGAGAGCAAAGCGACCACAGGCACCGCGGTTGCGTAAGCATGGTTCCCATAGGGAAATAGTCTCAAGTTCCTGCATAAAATGCTTCTCTTGAAAAAGCCATTTTTTCAGGTGTGAAAAATACTGACCAGTTCCAGCGAATCCTTTCGAGTGTGTCAGCAAGGCCTTGTGCCTGCAGCAAAGCTTGCAAACCCTCCGGTCTCGGTGGTGGCAGAGAAAAAGCAGTCGCGGCTTTGTGCCCTCTCCACTGTCTGTACATGCTAAAACATTCGTCAATGATATTTGTGTGCCTGGTGATGAAATATCCCAGTCTTAGCTCCGCAGCAGAAAAAGGGGAGGCTTTTCTGGTGCTTCAACTGTGTGGCCAACCCAGGGATTTATGATTTCAGGAGAGACAGTAGCAAGCACTCTCGGATTTTTCCTTTTTCCCTTTCTTTTTTTTCTAATTGTTTTCCTTTGAAATTCCAGAGTTAGTGTTTTGTCTGCTTTCTCCCTGACCCTCTTCGGAGGCAGGCGTGTGTTTTTTCACCAGAAAAACTGGGAACAAAGAATCGTTGTCTTTAAGCTGTAGCAGGCAGGAAACCCAACTCACAAGGGATCACCCTGAGCCAGCGCTGTCCCAGAGTAGACTCCAGTTCTCTGAATTCAACCTGACAGCTTGTCTGGAGCACTTTCTAAGTAACCATTATCCTTCCTTTTCTCCCAGAAAAAGAGCTCTTATTTTTTTGCCTAGGGTGCACTGCAAGCAATGTTATTGCACATGGAGGGGGGGTTGCATGTTTGCTGTGGTGCAGTCCCTCCTGTGAAAAGCTCTTGGAAGTGCTTTGCCTGGTTTACGAAGACAAGAGTAAATTTGTTTCCTGCTAGTGAGTTAAATGGGCAAACGCTGTGCAAAATGCAACCTTGAGGTCTGCGCATGTGCCTCTTCCCTTCCCTTTTCTCTTTGCGTGTATTGCTGCATCTAGCTTTTTGATGCAGGAATACTTCTGCAATTTGAGTGGTTTGGAGTGCCAGCGCATTAACTGGATGGCTTTACCCCACTGTATGCTGCAGGGGTGAAATATGCCCAGTGCTGTTTGTGTAGACTCTGTATGTGTTTTGGATGGATGTGTATATAGATATGTGTATGAAGGGTACTCAGAAACGTGCTTTTCATAATATGCAGTTGTCTGTGTTTTTACACAGTAATGTGCCAGTGTGTGGCTGTTCATGTCTGCAACTTGGCACATGTATGTTAACTGGCAAGAGACTGCTTCTCTGGGAGGGTTTCTTAGGACACATACTTCATGCACTGTGCATTGGGACTTCTGCTGCTGCTATTAAAAAGCCACAACAACAACATCATTCTCATTGCTTCCTCTGCTCCTGTATAAGGTGTCTTTGTCAGTGCTGCAGAGGGTAAGGCAGACGGGGATCAGGAAGTTCCAGCTGGGAGTGTTTTTCTACCCACACTGGCACAACTGGGGGCTGTTGCCTGTGCCTCAAAGCAAACAGGGAGCGACTCCAGATTTCCAGGGCCAGAGCTGTTGCCTGAGAGGGGAGCAGAGCTCGAGGCTCTAGAGTTGCAGTGCGTAGGAGCTCCTTTGTGTCACCCTGCCAGGATAAAGCTAGTGAGGGAGAAGGATTGCAGATCCCAAACTGGATCCTGGTGACCTGCTGCAGAAGGGACATCCCTATGTGCAAGCAGAATGAAAATCCTGAATCCTGGTTCTGTGCATTCACTAAACTCCAGATCCTTGTGGCTTCAGACACAATACTTCAGTCTAATGCTGGATCTAGTATTAGAATTAAATTGCAAACTTTTGATCGCTCTGACCTATGTTTCTCTAAGGACAGCAATGCATAACTGGGCTCTCAGCTACTTTCAGAGGTTACCCAAGTAAAAACTGTTCTTCATGCCCATGTTCTGCCACAGGTTTCTTTGTAAAACCAGCAGTCAGTCCCTTCACACTTGATTTGGGTTGACTTCGGGTCAAAACCCAATGTTGTTCCAAGCCTGGACTTTAGTCTCTGTGCCAGTTAGCTGTAGAGTGATTTAATGACAATGTAGAGATGTTTGATAATAATGTTTTGTTGTTAATTTTGAAATAATGGAATAGCCTGATCATGTAGAATGGGAGTTACATTGAAATTCTGCACTTAGCTTGTTTCTTCCTCTTAGTGGGGAGCCTTAGAATTACTTAATTCCACATCTGATCCCTGTGCTGGTGATTCTTTAGTGTAATGTTGTGGTCTTGAAGCAGAAATGAATGAGTTTGGTGCTTGAAGGCACTGCAAAGTTGAGAATAGTCGGAATAATACTGGCTGTGAACAGCATACAGCATGACATGGCATATGTGCAAAGCAATTGTTTTAATTAGCAGAAACAGTAAGTTGAAAAGTAATTCGTTCACTGCAAAACAAATGATGCTGTGCCTGAGAGTTTGAGGCCACAGCGTACACAGGATACAGCTGTAACTTGTACCTGGGTATGTGCCATAGAGCTAAATGTTAGGGGAAGCTGGTTGCTAACTGCCTGGACCACCTTTTTGAAGAGGCCAGAGGAGTCCTCATGCTCTGCTTTCTAGTCGTGTTCCACACTGTCCAAACTCCTACAGACAGATGATAGCATCCAGAGCCTTCACAGTGTTGTGCTAAGGAAAACTGCATCAAAGCAAACCTCTTGCTGCTGACACTGTAAGGTTTTGCTCTGTATATATGGAGCATTTAGTACACGTACTTGGAGCCAGAGTGGGCTGGGGAAGAACCTCACAGACTCTACAACTTTAATGTTTGCTGCCATCATTTAAAACAATGCTTCTAATGTTTCGAGGAGGAGCTGGAGGTGTTTTTGGCTTCCTTGTGCCTCCAGAAACCCACAGTCTAGGTTTTTTCTCTCCAACTGGCTTTAAACACAACCCCACCTCTTCAATGTGATCTCCAGGAGGTTAAACGACAGGAGTGTGAGGGCTCAGCAGCTTGGCAGACCTTGCTTACATGTTTGTTTTGCAGCAGGAGTGTTTTTTGTTCCCATGCGCCCGCGCTGGGACTCTTCCAGGGTACCAGAATAGTGCCACCACACACAACCTCGCTCCGGGAGGGAAAGCGGTGAGGTCCCATGCCCTTCTTTCTCTCTCCCCCTATAAAGTAGTTGCCACAAAATAGACCCCAAGTGACCACTTATATTAATCACAAGTCTGGATCCCCCAGGGCACTTGGTTCTGCTTTCCCCATTTAAAGAGGCTAATTTAAATTCCAGCCACCAAGCCAGAATCCTTTCTTTCTACTGAAGCAGAAGGACTCATTGCAAAAACCAGACTGCTCCGCATGGAGAATCCCATGGATCCCGTAGTCCACTTTAGATTGGCAGCCTTTTCCTTTCCTTTACTCTGATTTGCTTCATTTAAATCTGTAAATACAAGTCCTGTGTGGAAATACAGTGCCTGTGCTCCCTAACCAAGTAAGATGGGGTGTTCAGTGTTTCTGGTTTGGGCTTTTTTTATGTCAGGAGAACTGTGGTCATTCAACCTTTGTTGTTTGGAAATCACCTCAAGATGCTGTGGCAAGGAATCCAGTAGATGATGGCTAAATGACTACAGTCATTACTGTTGGTATTAATCATTTGAGTTGGCAAGACAGACTTGGTCTGAAGCTGCCAATGCGTTTCAAAGGGAAATGGAGGCAATGTCAGTGAGTAGCCAGACAAGTCACTGAGACTTGGGAAACTTACCTCTGGTTCCTTCCTGGGGCTGTTCTCTTGACTTAGGACAAACCACTTTCCACCCACTGGCTGTCTAATGTCCTTGAAGATATCAGCTCCAGTAGGCAGAGATGAGTGGCTCTTCCTATTGCTTAGCAGCTATCATGCTAGGGAATCTAGATGCCTCCACAAGTTTGCTGCATGCGTGTTTCTCCAGATACCCTAGAATCCCAGAATGGTTTGGGTTGGAAGGGACCTTAAACCCTGTCCTGACCTGCCTTTGTAAACATCCTCTGTAAAAGCTGACTTCAGAAAGATGAGGTATGAAAGCTTCTTGAGATGTTTCAAGTGATGCTCAGCTCTGTGACAGGGCTTCTCCTGAGGGAAATGTGATGGTGATAGAATTTGCAGAGGCTGGGCTCAGTGTTTGGATGCTCCTGTGTTACATGTAGAGTTACATTTCAGGATGCTGTTCGATATAGACATGCAGTCCCATGACTATTGTTTTAACCTGGTGTGACACTGCCCATGGGGCTGACAGAGGAGCTAATGTTCAGAGAAGTCACTTTGCACCTTGACAGTGAGCCCCAGCAGCTCATAAAGCAGAGTGCCTGGCTGGAAAAGAGCTGCTGCTGCTGCCAGTGATGCCACAAATAGGATAAATACGCTGTGCTTCTCCTTCCCAGCCTTGCTTGTAATTAAGGGCACTGTGCCAGCGTAGGCATCATTTCAAATGAGATTCCCCTATAGTGCCTATAGCATTTAGTCCATAAATGAGCCAGCCCCACTGCATCCATCCTAGAACAAAAAGGCCTGACAAATGAGGATATTACCGGCCCAGTGTCCATTGTTCTCCTTCTTATCAAGGCTGGTAGCACAAAATAGTGACTGAATCTGGTTTGACTAATAAAGTTCTTATGGAGAGAGCAGGATGAAGGGGCTGTCAGCACTAAGCGAGCAGCTCAGGAAGCACGGGGACTGTGAGCCTATTGTTCAGCTGAAATCCCCCCCCCCCCAGCTTCTCCCCTCCACCTCAAGCTGTCAGATTTATAATTTTTAAGAACTTTCTAAAGCTTATCAGAGAGGCTTTGCTCTCTAATACATCATATCTTAAACACAGATTCCCCAAGGGCTTGTTCATTGGACTGCATTCAGACTGAAAGGACTGCTAGGCACCTGGGATCATCTTCGCTGTGCTGTGAAAATCTGCTTGGGGATTTTCAGCTTGGTTTCCAAGGGAAGTGAGTCTGTGCGTGTCTGTCCATCTGCCCCCAGCAATACTGGAGCCTGTTAGTCTGTTTTGACTAAATATGATCCAGAGGTATGGGGAACAGGAGCAAAGTAGCACTCAAGCTATGAGATGGGGGGGGGATTGTCTGTAGAGGTGGGCTGGTGGCTCCATGGAGCCTGCCTTATCTTCCCAACGGCAGTGCCATGCCTCCCACACTTCCACAGCACAATGTGCAGCCGTTCTCCTCCTCCACGTCCCGCAGTTTCAGTCAGGGGATCCCTGGGATTCACTCTTTGGTTTCTACCCCACATCAAGTCCTTCTGTTGTTGCATCAGACAGCTTGACAAGAAGAAACTGCAGAGGTTTGGATAATTTAGTTCATCTCTTGAGCCTTCTTAATGCCCACTGCTGATCCTGCTAATTTTGCCATGTTCTAAGCCTTTTCCCAGCCTTCTTTCACCGCTGTGTTGTTTCTGATTTACATCAAATTGCAGAGGAGTCAATAGGCTTTGAAAGGGGAGTTGCACAGCAGAGGATGAGAACTTCCAAATGGCACGGAGGGTGGAGAGATAGGAGCCAAGGGACATTTGAGGTGAGAAAGCGTAGACCAAGGTTAGAAGGGGTCCAGAGACCAACGCTATGCAGTCTCCTTTCTGGGAAAGCCATTTCATCTGGGAAAGGCATGTAAAGCCTGAGGAAAGTGCATTTATGCATGTAAATAAATAACATGATATTTAACCTTCTTCCCAGGCGTGCTGTGAGTGTGAATGTTTGCAAAGCTGTGAGATCCTCAGTTGAAAGGTGCTGTGAAAGTGCAAAGCATTATTAATATCCTTTACCTTACTCATGATAGAGTATGCGTTCATTCTGGGGAGTTTCTGGACATAAACCAGACAGCTGCATAATGACATTTCTTGAAAGCATCTATGATTTATTTTCTGCTCTTTAATTCCATTTTGTATTGAGCGCACATTTGTTATAGGACTGTTGTTCCACTGGGCCTTTCAAGTCTAAAACAGACTTGGGGACCTGATCCTTAGCTGGGATAAACTTACCCTTAACTTCACTGTAGCTATTTGCTGCTTTACACCAGAAGAGAACCTCGGCCCAAAGCTTCTTAATTGAATTTCCAAGTTTTGGTGTAAAATCCAAGTGGGTTTAATGACAGATAAAACTCACCCTGTCACTGACTGTGTGGCTGGAGTTCTGTAGGATCTTTTCAAGTCACTGGGCGTCAGGTCTTGGGAATGATGCTGGTTTTGCAGGAATTTGAGTCTCTGGATAGGTTACCTGGCTCTGCCTTTTCCATTTTGTTTTAGACATGTTCAGTTTTAGAGCCTGGGCCTGGAAGCTGGGTGGCCTGCTGTGGTTCTTTCACATTGCACAGATTTGTGTGAAAACAAAACCAAAATAGCTCAGTGCAGTTGGACTTTGGTTTTTTGAGAAGGAAACAAAGAGTTGGGAACTCGCAGTAGCTGATTGCACACATTCAATAGCTGTGCTTGTATTGCTATTGTGTTTAATGATGCTTAGCTAAGCCTCATCCTAACCATGTGCTGGGCTGCATCCACAGCAGTGTGAGCAGCAAGTGGACCTGTTGGAGCGTGTCCAGAGGGGGCACCGGAGATGCTGCAAGGGGTGGAGCAGCTCTGCTCTGGAGCCAGGCTGAGAGAGCTGGGCTGGGGCAGCCTGGACAAGAGAAGGCTCCTGAAGGGGAGACTTTAGGGCATGTGGAAAACCGGCCTGGATCCTGTAACACCCAAGCAGCCATAGCAATACATGCCTGAACAGCACAACTGATTGCAATAATGTCACTTGTTGCTAAAAAACCCCTCAGGAGATGCATTTTACACACTTTCTGTGACACTACGAGCAAAGCAAGCTCCTTCTCTGTGAAGAAGCTTCTCCATCTGGAGGAGGAGGAGGAGGATGAAGATCATCTGTCCAGATGATGGCCTATTTGTTTGCTCAAAATATGCTGACGCATCTGAATCAACCAGCCCATTTGTAGCAGTGGATTCACTTGGGTCAGTTATCTATCCAAAAAGAACCAGAGAAAATGGAAAATTTTCCATGAGTGCTGCTACTTTTTGGAAAAGATTATTTTTTCCCTAATTTGAAAAGAATTTTTCTGTTGGAAAATTAATTGCCACCTCTCTTTTTAACAGGATCACCATGTGAGTGACATATCCATTAGAATTACCTAATGGCAAAGATCTTTCCTACTGAGCTAACCAAAACGTTGCATCTTCATCAGTGGCAATTTCTGAAGATTTGCCTTTCTCTCTATGCATAACTCTTATGGCTTTTTTCCAAATATGTCCCAAAACATTGCTCTAACATCTCCAGTTGTAATACTTTGGAAGGATATCCCAAGGGAGAAATTAAAGTCAAAGACTGACTGCAAAGAGGACATGGGAAAATCCAGTGGTTACTTCAGACCTCATCCCTGCTCTCCTGCTTTCTGATAGAGCAGCAGCCCAAGCTCTGTGTGCACTCAGACGAAGTTGGGATTTGCACGATGGGTTTCCAGCAAGGAAAATGCAAACAGCATCTTATTTATAACAACTGCTGAGGACTGAGCCTGGGGATAAAGTCCCCAGCAGCACCTAGCTGCAAGCCCCTTTCCAGGCATGGGAGCAGGGACAGGGCTCACTCTGGAGACAGCAGGGCTGGGGCTGCCCATTTTCCTCCTTCAGAGATGTCCCGTCACGGTCTTTGTCCCGGGCTGGAACTGTAGCAGTTTGTTTTTCAGGCTGATCTATTTGCAGCGGGATTTGTGGTTTCTGTAAAAAAAAAAAAAAAACAAAAAAAAAACCCAAAATCAAAATAGAAAAATAAAAAAAAAAAGAAAAGGAAGAAACCAAATGAATAAAATAAAAATAAAACCAGGCAGATTCCACAAGCTCCATGTTCCCCCATTCCCCTCTCTTCCCTCCTCCTCTTTCTCTCCCTCTCTTCCCCTCCCCTTCCCTCTCCTGGCTCTGTTTTCCTTTTCATGCCAATAACTAGAAGGCTGTAATTTCAAAGCTGCAGTGGCTTTCCCAGCGCCGGGAGGAATGTGCAAGTGCCTGGGATGTTTCTGCAGGGAGCTGCGCAGCCCTGCTGCGCTCTGCAGCCCAGCGTACTGGGGCACAAGGCAGTACTCAGCCCTTCCCAGCAGCATGGGCAGAGGAGCATTAGGAATGTCATTCCAAAGGATGCCTTATCCTCTTTCCTTAAGACAGCTTCCTCACTGTGCGTGTCAAGTCTTTGGGTTTCAAAGTTGCCATGTATTTGCTGGAAATAGGTTCATCTCAGCCTTCTTTTCTGCCCATGGTCTTCTGTTACCTTGGCATAAGCAAAAGCGTGGCTCCTTTTGATGGGATGAGCTGCACCCTAGACTCCACTGAGTGCAATGGCTCTACTCCATGATCAGATGTACCAGGCTCAAGCATCACCCAAAAAAGCTCGTCCCAGACAGAAATGATATAAAAGGAGGAACAGACATTAATGTTAAAGGGTTTTATAGAAATGGCTGTGATGTTCTCAACAAGATGTTTGATTTGATAAACCCAAATTTTTTTGTGTAAAAACTTTTAATTAAATCAGTTGATTAATTAATTTTTAATTAGATTAATTAAAACAAGAATTTGTATTCCCAAAAAAATCATCAAAAAAAGTTCCAACGTGGAAAAAGATCAGAATTTATACATTTAAAAAATCCAAGTTTCTGTTCAAAACATGGGTGTAAATACACTGGAAGGTCAGTTGGAATAAAAGACCGAAGTCACTAAAGGATTACATACTATTTTCCTTGCCGTGCCTGCACATTTTCATTTTACAGTGAAATCTTTAATTTCTAGTCAAATCTCTTCATCTTGCAATGCAATTTCAGAAATATCAGCTGTTGAGATTGGGAAACTTTTCCCATCCCAGTTGCTTTTATTCCCATTCAAGGTATCTTGTACTTGCTTTGCTCTCTGTTTATTCCTCCTTTTCAGTTCTAGTACATATAAGATCTTTCTCTGTTTTTACAGCCCCTCCTGTTGCAGGGACACAAAATGTGAATAAGACAACAGAACAGCAGCGGCCCCAGCCAGGTAAGTGTTGATTTGGTCCTGCTGCATTTGCTAAGTAGTTAGATTTGTACTAGACCGGGTGAATACATGTGTCAAGCAGCACAGCACAAACAGCAGAGCCTGACAGGGAAGTCTCAGAGTAATGAGTCAACAGCAACCAAACTGTTTCTATTTCCCTGTGTTGTCCTTCCCCATTCAAAAGAAACATCCTTGTTTCAGCTGAGTCACGTGCAGTGGCCCAGCATGAGCTGCATCTTCTTTGAAGCACCCCAATGTGCTGCGCTGTAGGTGGGGAAGCAGTCAGGGGCATGGAGCTGTTGATGCTGCACTGGTGGGGATGTCTGCCCTTTACCTCCTCACCTC
>JBCJKH010049229.1:4519-21324 GCA_039877255.1 Loriculus beryllinus
CCCTGGCAGTGTTCAAGGCCAGGTTGGACACAGGGGCTTGGAGCAACCTGCTCTAGTGGAAGGTGTCCCTGCCTGTGCAGGGGGTGGAACTCATCCCTTCCAACCCAAAATACTATATAATTCCATGATTCTATGAAGGATCTTGGCACCAGCAAGTGACAGACATTTGGATCAGTATTGTGTCATCATCCTCAGCTGAAATGAGCTGCCCTGCCAAGACTTCAATTCATGTTGTCCCTCAGGTTTAATAAAAACTGAAGAAAATCCTTCCCTGTTTTTCAAAAATAGGCATTCTAAAATAGCACCCAGCTCCTGCATTTGACAGTGTCACAAACCAGTGCGGTGGTTATTGCTTGTGATGCCTGAAGAAACACCAAGCTGGAGGTGCTGGGATCATCTGCAGGTTCCATACTTGTACAGCACCTGACAGGCTAAATCTGCTTCCTAATCAGAGGTGGCTGTTGCAACACAATTAATAATATAACATTATATAAAATGCTTTATATATTTAATGTACTAATTATCCATGATAATAACAAGTAACTTTATAGTTAAATTTATGAAGCCCCATTATCTGAATCCCATTTGTATGTGGTTTCACTGGGACTTAATAAAATGTTGAGCTCATTTAACAACTTCCCTTCAGCCAGAGCAGTGGTCTGTGGTCCTTCCCTCTCTCCTGGCTATTTATTTCCACAAAACTCTAAGGGGTCTACTAGGAGTCTACTCCGTACACAAACCTGGCTGAAACCTGCCTGTTTGAATGATTAAGCAGGGACTGATAGACCAATGTGGGCAAAGCAATCACACAGCCCCCCTGTTTCCTTTGGAACCTAGGCTAAAAATAAAGGACAGGCAGTAGAAAACCAGACAGGAAGGCAGGAATGGATCTATCAATAGCTCCTGCCCTGTTTCCTGCTCATTAGCGTCTCTCAGCAGATGTCAGGTAACCTCTAAAAACCCTCCAAAGAAGCGTTCATTTATCAGACCTTTCTTTAATTGAGATAGAGGGAATTTGGACCCTGTATATTTATAGGCACCCCATTAAAAGGAAACGAAGAAGGAAAGAAAAGGGGGAAAAATATTTCTTCTGTGTCCATGCATTGTATATCACAGAGAATTTTCTTTATGTTCTCAATACAGCCACAGACCACCTGTGGACTCTGTACTACGCATATAACTAAGAGACCATGTCACACCAATCTGTCTCCCCATTCCCTTGGTGCTACCATTGGCTCTGGCTGCAATCCCAAGCCGAGCAGGAGAGAAAACACATGCTTTAGCAGCAGTGGTCCTCCCAGGAGGTGAAACGCTTAAATTCTAGGTAGGAGTAATTTGCTGTCTCCAAAAGCTTGTCAGCAAGATGTTAATGCTGGTGGGTGGGAAGGTAGAGTATAGGCTTGGTATGTTAGCACGTTATTCCAGAGGTGAGGAAAAGGGATTTTCATCAGAGCCCTGCACCAGCTGCCGCTGCTGGTGATGGTGAGCCTTGTGCTCACTAGATGGCGAAGGCTGCCTTCCTCCCTGCAGCCCGGCCGCCCAGTGAAGAGCCGGCAGAAGCAACGAGCGATGCTCCTGGGGATGGGAGAAAAGAGCTTGAATAGCTGAGAGGAGATGTAAAGGAGATATCTGGGACCTGGTAAAGGCTCATGGGAAGGGAGAATGGGTTATTCAGGTTTAAACGGTGGTAAGGTTCTCTTTAAAGAAGTTCTCTTTAAAGAAGTGATAGCAGGTTTGGTGTGAGGTGTCCCTGCCTATGGCAGGGGAGTTGGAACTAGATGATCTTAAGGTCCTTTTCCAACCCTAACTATTCTATGATTCTATGTTTGAGAATCTCCTTCTTCACCTGATATGAAGCCTTAGGCAAGCTACCAAGAACAGGTGGGAAAAGAGATATCCCAGTGAGTTTCTTCTGCATATTTCTTCCAACCTTCAGGAGTCTCCCTGTCTTCTCACCAGTAGGATCAAGCTGATGTGATCCACATTTGTCCCTCAAATCTACCTAGGGAGGACACAGGGTGACACAGACTGGGATTAGTTTATAATGAATCCTTGAAGTTCTCCTGGGGTAAAAAAATTCACCTTTCAGAGTTGACAGCTAACAGTGATGCTTCATGATAATGTCCATCAGCCACAAGAAGTCTCAGTGTAAGGCTTCCACTGCTGTCAGGGGTTGAGTCCTGCCCACGTAGAAAGCTGTGTGCCACCTTCACAGCACCCTTCCTCTGCTGTCCCAGTGGTGTTCAGCAGGTGCAAGACTGCAGTAGAAGAGACAGCAGCATAGCAGAGCCTAATTTAAGTCCTTCCACAGGATCTCTTGCTTATTAAAGCTGAACAAACCTCATAATTTGCCAGGTTGGGGAACTTTTCAGCCCCAGGTACTCTCAGTCTCTCAACCATCGCTAAAGAAGCATAAGTAATGATGATGCTGTATCTTGGGTACTTGTCTACAAGCCAAAGATGTCATTCTCAAAACAAACCAAAAGCAAACAAGCAAACTAACAAAAACAAAACCCCAACAACATATACATAAATATAAAAAAACCAAGTAAGATGAAGTTGTGAGCCAAGAAAGACTGTTTTGAAAGTATTCATGTGCACTAGTGTGTCATAAACCAACACAGCAGCTATGGAAGTGAGTTAGAGGAGGGTAATTTCAGTCCCATTTCCAGCAGCAGCTGGCTCCCAGGAGTGTCCTGCTCTTGCCAAGTCACCAGTGTTTGCAAGGCAGGTTTGTGCCATTGTAGTCAGAATCCCTTATACAGTCTCAGCTATTTGCAAACAGCTCCTTGTCCACGAGTGCCAGTATTTTCAGTAACACCAGTTTAAGGACAAAGAAATGCCTCTGCTAGATGTCAGGTGAAGAACTGATTGAAACAAGCTCAGCTTTACAATTTCCAGGCTCTCTATCTGCACTGCTGGCTTTATTTTGACCATGGCCAATCTGTAGCTCAGTTCCCAAACAGCCACATTTAGGCATAAGCAGCATCCTACAGTTCTTGGTTTATACTCACACAGGTGCCCAGTTCCAGCATGAGACGTTTATGATGTACAGATGCCAGGTCAGGCATCTGAAATGTATCTTTACATAGAGAGCATCACCTATGCCTCCCCATGAGATGTTATCCCTCATGAAAATGAAAGCCCATCTACATGAACCTCTCAGCAGCAGCATAAGTAAGTCCACCTGAGCCAACAAACATGGGATAACACACACACCTAGTGATGTGTCAACATATGCCCAGACATGAATATATAGAGTAGCAAACAGGTCTTTGAATATTGCTTTGGTGCAAAGGTAGCCCTGAAGGTTACGTTTAGCAGCGTCAGCTTTTTCATTGCTTCCTCCACCCCAGGATCCATTACACCCCATAGTCCATCTTTTGCAGAATAATGCAAATCTGTTTCTATAAAGGAACCCAAGCCTGTTCCTACCCAGCTCACTGGGATATGAAAATACCTGGAAGGTGATACTGACATTTCTCCTGAAGCTCTTTTCTATTTAACAGAAGCAAAGTCACGTTGCCGAGAGACCTCTTAGTAACAGGAAGCAGTTGTCCGGTTTAAAGAGCCAGCTAGAAAGCAAACAGCTTTGCCTCCATTTTAAAGCCCCTCAGGACAATATTTACTTTTCTAAAATATCATTGTGCCATGGCTTTGGGACTTTGCTTGACAAACTTGGGGGTCCCTAAGCAGTTCAAAGTGGGCTTGACCTATAGCTGAGCATGGAAAACAGGAACTGCATATAAATAACTAAATTACAGAGAGATCAATTCTCAGTCAACTCATTATTAATGCCCGGCGTCTTTAAGTGATAACTCCACTCTCTAAGACCTTTACGTAATTACTTGCACAAGGCACATTTTACCCTTCGGTTCGCAAGTTTCATAAATGAAGGTTAAGTTTACTTAACCACCCAGGATTTACCAGTCATGTTAAAGCATAAAATGTGTGTGCTGCCAGGTGTCTCTGCAGAAACTGCCTTGTTGATTCAGAGACTCCAAGGTTAAATGATGACTTCTGAGTCCAAGTTAGTTTCCCATCAGGGAACGGGGAGGATCTGCACTGTAACACTGTACTACAGTTCAGCCGAGGTTGATTTAATGAGGCTTGGAGTTAAGATAGCAGTGATTGTGAAAACCTGAATGAAAATCAGGGGTTTGTTGTACATTGTACCCATAACAGGGATCTTGAGTCTGTTACACTCCAGTCTAGTACAGAAAAATGCTATATATTTATTTATAGCCAGATACTCGTTTCTGTTTTTTGCCTACATTTCTCATACACATGCACATCTATAGGATGCATGTTTATTTAGCCTGAGCATCTCTTACTCCACACAGTTCATACAACTGAGTGATGGGCCAATTTTTTCAGAATCAGGATAGAAGACTTACTAATGTTTTTAGCTAGTTACACTAAGCAATGATAGTTTTGGTGTTTTCAGGGTGATGGATTTTTTACCTATGTGTTTGATTGTCTCTCACTTGACAGCATTTTAGATGTCCTGGTTGTATTCTCCCTGCTTTCACACACATCTGAGTTTCTCAATCATCACTAAAGTATCCAATGGCTTAGTAAAGTTGTGTACCAGGAGAAATTGGAAGAGAGAGACAATAGGACACGCATTCTCCATCTTCCAAACCTATCTCTTTACATGACAGCAAAGCTATCCAAATTCTGTCCTTCAGCCCACTTATCTCCAGCAGAAAACACAATGGGCCATGATGGGCCTTCCAAGGAAGGTCCTCAGGTATGGGCAAGGCTGGACCTACCACTCCATGGAGTACCTCATCAACCTCTCTCCACTGCTGCCTCTCTTAGAGGTCCTGCACTCCTTCCTTCAGAATATGGCCAAAACAGAGTGGTGTCTCCTTGTGGGTCACACGTGAACCCAGGCAGAAACTGAGAACTGGCATGCGCCTCAGGTAGTGCAGAACAATCTGCTAGGGACCTCTTTAATCCCATCAGATGATGCCTGAAGTCTGCATGCCTGAAGTTTGGTCAAATGTTTGTTCACAGTTCCATGCACCTGACTGAAGAATTGGTGCGTCTGGTCTTCCACTGCCTTCAGATGTAGTGAGCTAGACCGTCTTGGTAAAAGTGTGGCTCTCACAGTCATGCTAAAACTGCTCTATCACTCAGAATGACACACTGGTGTAATGAAAACTCTGCTATCACCCTCTGATCCCAGGGAAAATGCATGAAAGCATGCAGTAATGTAACTTGCCACTCCTTTCTACACTGCCAAAACACTGACCTCAAGTTAGCTGCACAGCATGAGAAGGCTCAACTTTCCTCCTTCCCCAAACCTACAACAAATCTTACTCTCTTCAAATTCCCACTGCTGTTCTCCTTTTTCTAAAGACCAAAAGAAGATCAATGAAAGAGGCTTCCAAAACATTTGTTCTTTCTTCCACAACTGTGATTTTCCACAGAGTTGGCTATATGGGGAGGTCTACAGTCCTACTTCTCCTGTGTGTCTGGAGTTATGTCCAAGAAGTTTTGTGTTAGATTTCTGATGGCAACAACATCTACACACATGCCTGTGGGATATTCATATATAACCAGCAATTCCTACCTGCAATACAGAAAAGTTCCACAAGCCTTATGGAACTGCAGTTATCTCCGGAAGAGAACATCGATCCCCAGGTTTCAAAACAAAGTAATTACATGGCTACAAAGCCTTGACTGATTCAGCTGTAGAACTTGGCTTTGTGACTTAGGGCTAATCAGTTCATAGGTGCTGCCAAGTTTTGAAGTGATTTGGAAAGGTAATTTTTAAGCCGTGGTGCAATTGAACAGTGATCAGTTTGCCCACTGCTGATTTGGAAGCTTAAATTCTGCTCACACTGCCAGCATGGGATTGGAGCTGTAGGTATCAGAGCACAGATGAAAATGGCTTGAAACAGTTGTATCTACGTAAGAGTTAGACTGGAATTCAAAGTGAGTCAGTCCCATTCTGCCAAATATATTTGCAGTGGACCTAAAAGCAGAATTTGGGCTGATACATGTATTAATGTGATTAGAGCCACTAATGAATCATTACTCATACCTGAACAGGGTTATAGCGTGTCTCTACTACTAAGTAGCCACTTCTGTCAATGGCAACTTGGTAAGTAATGAGCAGTTGAACTTCCAACACAACCAATGGTGACAGGTTATATCTTACACCACTTACAATTCTGGGTGCTCCTGTGCTTCTTGTGTTTCTTGAGGGACTGACTGTTGGTTAAACTATCATGGTCTGGGAGTATGAACAAGGCAATGTCTGCAAGAGGCAGTATCTTATTAGAACACACACAGTTAGATAAACTAGGTTAAGCTTTAAAGCACATGAGCCCTACTTCAGGTCTTGCCTAATTAAAACCCTCAGACCACTGCAAATCTAAGTGTGATTTTAAAGGCAGGGTAGAAGTGGTGGTGAAAAGATTTTGTAAAGAGCCTAGCACAATAGGCTATACATTGCAATAACTAGCCATTAGTCTTGGGGAAACAGCTCAGCCTGTGATCTGACATTTTAGCAGCCAAGAGCACTGGGTAACAGAACCTTCTCTGAATTACTCTCTCAAAACCTTATCAAAAGGAAATGGAGCCTTTTAAAATCACTGGCATCTCTTGAAGACTGGTTTATCAAATTTCCTCTGGTTCAAGCAGAAAACCTCTGTTTTCCTCTGCTCTTTAACCTCTTATTTAAAATGCCATTTTACTTTGAACCGTCAAAAGAGGCAGCAAGGGAAGCAGCTAGCTCAGCATCAGAAGGAGGTGAAAGCTGAAACTTTACCCGTCCTTAGTGAGTTTGCCCACATATCAATGGCATGCTACACCAGCGTGTTTATTTTTATGACTAGAGTGTATCCCTTAACCTCAGGGATCCGAACATTTCCCTGGAATGTACAGACGTTTCATATCACTTATTTCCCAGTGGCCCTTTCCCACACCAGCTCCACACACACATACATAAACACACACGCTTCTATTCACATTCTCTTGATCAGACTGATGTACACAACCAGGCATCAACTTAACACAAACACACACTTCTATCCATAGCATCAGTCTTATCTATAGCCCTCTGCATTAAATATAAATGCGCACATTCCTGTACGTAGATGTACCTATTTACAACTCATATATGAACATAAATGATTTGTGTGTGCATCTATTTTTTCAATGCACATGTATGTACTCAAATATTTGTGTGAAAATGTACACGTGGAAATCCAGTACTGCAAAGGGCAGTAACACATGGAACAGAGTCCTATGACTGCTCAGGACCTTGCTGGGTGGCTTCCATAACCAAGGGAAAGTGTTTGGATGGGATCCAAACAGCTTCCAGCAGCTGAACACTTGGATTTCACTCATCTCTGTATCAGTTTTAAGGGGAAAATTGCTGCCTGGAGCTAATAACCAAAATGATGGACCAGATTCCTTCTCAGAAGTTGTACAGCAATTAGGATTCTGTGAAATTGTTGCAGCTTTGCTCTATTATAACTATGTCTTCTTGCCATATTGACTCAGGCTCTAATGAGATATTACCAAGCACTGAGGTTGCATTCAAGCTCTCATATAAGCGGCCAGATGAGGACTGGACTCTTTTATCAGTTTATGCTGCTTACTATGGGCCAAGGTCTTCAGCTGGTGTAAATCAGCACAACTCCACTGAGGCCATGAAAAATGAGGTGCATAAGTTAAGCATCTGTCTCAATGGCTGATGTTTATCTTTGCTCCCATGGCCTCAATTGCACTTAAGATGAACATAAACCCATGAAAACAGTTTAATGGGACATGGGTTTTCTGCTGATCATCTGCAAGCAGCTGAATTTTACTCGATTGCTAAACCAAGTTCAACAGATATGCATGTTACAAATAATTTGTCATGCTCTTAGGCGCGTTCCACCCCAGGCCACAAAATATTCTCAGTAATTGAAATATACAGCCAAATTCCAAGCTAGCATAAATCTCCACTGATGTCAAGCCATATGGAAATCCATATGATTTGAGGGCTGTAAAAAACAAAGAATAGAATAAAACAACCATGCTTTCTAGTGAGAGACTTATACAGCTCAATCTGATTAGTCTATTCCAAAGAAGATTAAGAGGTGACTTCACTAGGATATCTAAATACAGCTAGAAAAAGAAAATACCAGGTACGGAACAGTTCTTTAATCTAGATGAGAAATGCCAAGTGAGATTCATTGCTTGGAAGTAAATGCCAGACAAATTTGAATAAGCGATGAAGCATAGATTTTTTTTACCATGGAATCATTGATCAAAGGATAAGGTGGAGTCCATCATGAAAAGTCTTCAGACCAAGGTCAGATGCTTTTCTTCACAAGATTATTTTGTCTAGAATAACTTGTTGAGTTTGATATAACGGTAATGACATCAGTTGTTGAACCTGAAGTGATCTAAGAGGCTGTGACTGTAACAAGCCAGTGAATTAAGATTGAGAAAAGCCACTGTACTATTGATAGGATTAAATTAACTACAGATTGATTTAATTTCCACTATAAAATGCTTAATGGGACTGCTATGTAAAAAATTAAAGCATAAACCACTGAACTTCATAAAATACAGAACTGAAGGACAAACTAATGATCCCCTCTCTTCACAATAATTTATTCACTTCAAAGCCTTACATCTGAAATGACATTTTTAGAACTAAAAAGGTGAAACTAAACTCTGTGAATTTCCTTCCAATCATAATATGGAAAAAGAGACAAGTCCCCTCTAACATGAAAGGAGAAATATTACTGATCACTGAGAAAAAAAAGCTGCATCTTGCTCAAGCAGCATTCCTCTGCAGCAAAAGCGATGGTTTTCAATGGATCCCAGCCACCGAGCACTGTGGTTGCTCCAAGTTGAAGCACTTATCCCAAGATAGGACCAGGTGCCAAAATAATTTTTAAAGCAAATTTCCAAAAAACTATCATTGCCCCATCTGTTCTCTAGCAGTGGTGCATTCCTCAGGCCACAATGTCATCAGCTTCTTGTTATTATCCCTAATGTTTCTTCTAAGACAATCAAAATCAAAGACAGAACAACAGATCTGGGGTGTTTGTGCTCTCTTTGCACGCTACATTGTGCTGGAGGTACATAAGGTTATTTGGTTATTTCCATCCATGGCTCTCTGGCAACAGAGCTTGAAGTCAGAACCCCAGCTTGTCAAATAGATGATGATTATATGTAATATATAATCACAATGAAAATGAGATTTAGATGGAAATCTAAAATTGGGATGGGTATGGGAGCGAAACCAACTCACTCCAGGTGGCTTTCTGATTTCAGTCATTGGTTCAAATCCCTCCCAGAAGCCGCAGGACAATGAAGGACCCTAAAGTTTCTTGGGAACTAGTCCCATACTTTCACTAAGTCAGTGGGTTGCTTTGTCATGCCTCTGCTGGAAACCTGGAAAGGTTTTAAACCAATGACATCCCAGTCCAGGGTGCACAGACACCCTTTGCAGTACATTACAAGGGTGTACTTATGCTAAAGCAGAACATGGAGCTGCCAGGACCAAGCAGATGCATTTGCCGACTGCGCTTGCACTAGTGGCAGTACCAGTGAAGGAAGAAAAGGTTGAAGGAAGCCACGTTCCAGGTGCAGAAATAAAACCCACTTCTGAGAAATGAGCAACAAAGCCCAGAAGTCCAGATCTCACTAACGTATTATTGGCTTCCCCATGGCTCTGTTCAGCTACCAGCTGGGTGGGTAGCTGCTGCTTTATCCGGCTGCACTGCTGTTTTATCCAGCTGCACTGTTTAGCTGTGATTTAGGAAATAAACCTGCAGAGACTGGGGTAGAACAGCCAGGGTGGAGATGCAGGGCATTTCCCTGGGATTAGCAACTGCTTAGGAGACTGGCTGATGGCACTTCAATGCCAGATGGGGCTCAATAGCAATGCTCCTAGGGCTGGAGGGAGATGGGAGCCAAACTCCAGCCAGGGAAAATACCACAACCATTGAGCAAGACTCAGTTCCTAAGGATGTTTTTGTGGTATTGACTGGCCCCTAGCAGTGCTTAACATTGTTAGATAGAGCAATGACATGGGGACTCTTCTTCTGGTGCCAAGGTAGACTCCAGCCCTATCCAATGTGCCCTATCTGACCTGATGACCAGTAAGTCAAGACCAGAGGGGACTGAATCATGTCAAGCCTGTGTTTTTTAACAGCATCACTAACCTGCAGCATGATATCTGATAGCTACATGGTTAAAGCAATCTTTCAATCTTAGATGAGACTACATCATGCTGGGGTATTAATGATGCAATTTCAATGTGGTCACTAAGTCATCTTGCCTTCACAGAGATTCCCCACTCTCATAGAGCAAAACCTTGAGACTCTCCAGGAAGAGCTGAACCCTACTGCTTCAGCCTGAATGCAAGTAAATGTTCTTTAATTCTGCCTGCTATGGCCAAAGGTGTTTTCCTCCTCAGAAAGAGTAATTAATTAAGAGGCAATTAATACAGACTAATTATATACATTTTTCTCTAGCAAACTCAAGGTCAAAGCAGCAGTTTCTCCACTACATGGTGCTAGAAACCAGAAGCAGATAGAAATCACTGTATAGCAGAGACTATGGCTTGCCCTTGACAAAGAGGACCTCTCCAGGTACTTAGATGGCAACAGACTGGAGGATAAATCAGGCTTCCTGATCCTACTCTTTAAGGCCTTGAATGACTGGAAGGTGGTGATCCAACAAGTTTTTATATCATAAATCCATTGCTGTTAAGTCAATGAGATAGAGAAGCATTGAATACCTTACAGAATTTATCTGAACTGTAGCCTCTTGGAGAATCACTACATGGCACAAAATAACCCAGAAAGTGTGTAAACCTGCAGGCAAGGTGCTGCACAACCCCCCTTACAAACTTGCTTTGTAAGACAGACAAGTCAAAGTCAAAGGTTGGAACAACTCTTTGGTTTCCTCCCCTCTCCCCCCATCAGTTTGTTTCTGATTATTTTGCACAAAGATCACAGGCAAAAAAAATGTGTCTTATTTCACTAGGGAGGGGAAAAGAAACACACTTGATGGCACTGTAGAGAAACTTCTTTTCTTTCCTTTCAAAAACAACAATCTAAGTGAATTAATAGGCCTGCTCTGATGAGTATGAGTCATTTTCATACAAACTAACCACCAAAGCTGGAAATCTGGTTTTAAATTTAGAGAAGGCAGAAAATAAAAGACTATTAAATAATTCATGCTTTTTTTTTAAAAAAAAAAACAACTATGCAGTATTACCAGTGATCAGAAGAGAACAACAATCTTCCAGCATCAGAGATTGTAACGTAACCTCGGAGCCATGGCCAAGCAATAAACAGAGCTCTTTAGTGACCAAGTAATTACAGAGTTTGAAATTGAAATATTATACCCTGTAACTAATGCAGAGAATAAACTCCACTCCACATGTGTTTTTACAGCTTGATACTCCATTAACATTAACAGGGGTTTCTGTCAATTTGCATTGATTAGCCTTTGAGAAAGATCCCCCTTGCTGTCTTCCTAAAGTACTTGTTATATAGCTGTGACCAGTTAGTGTGTCTGTATTTCTCTCACACACAGATATCCTCCTCAGAATGCAAACTGGTTTTCTGTGGGTGTACACGTGTTTCCTGTTGATGGCTGTGGCATCCATGTGGGTGTTTGTGACTGACAAACACGCACATGCGGGCTCACATGCACTTAGTATTAGCCCTATTGAAAATGCTAGGTTTAAATGCCTTCTTCAGAAATCACATAAGAAACACTAACAGAGATGGAAAGAAAATAGTTCTCTAAAGCAGCACCCCATTATGATAGTTAGAAGACTTTTTCTTCCTACAGCCCTAAACAGCTACAACAGAGAAAACTGAACTCCTAAGGACAATTATAATGTGCATCCCTGGCTTTAGATCACAGTTGCTTTAGCAACATACCAAAAGACACGTTAGCTCTTCTCTTCACTGGCTTAGCTCCCACAGCTTTGTTCTCCATGTGGGCTAGGTCACTAAAGAAGCTGGAAAATGAAGCCTGCAACTTTTTGCCCAGTCTTAGCATGTGTATCACAACCCAGAAGTGCAACCAGCAGGGCAGCCTTCCTTAGGCTTGCTGTAGCTCATCTCCACAAGAATTTCCTTTTCCTGCCTGGGCTTTTAGCTTGGGCAGCTTTGAGTATATGGCAAAATCATGCTCATTCCTAACAAAAAGACCTTGTCAACCTTCAAATTTTGCAGTTTTACAAAGAAATTGTATCCATATACATACGCAGTGACTACATACACACAGTACAGCAAAGAAATATATTGTGACTACTATTGTGACTATATATTGTGACTACACACACACAAACACATATATGAATTAGGGACAAGACAGGATTTTTGCATGCCTCAGCCCCAGAAACAGCTGATGTATTAGCGGGGAAAGATTATGTAGCTATCGATCTGAAGAAGCAGTAGTGTGGGATAATTTAGTCCCAAGGGTTAATTGACTATGAATGATCTTAAGATCACCAAACAACCTAACTAATAGCTTGTAATACGAGCTTTACATACAAGACACGTACAAGACATAGCATCTTGTAATATGCTACGTGTTACTCTATGCTTCTCATTATTGCAGATTCAATATTATATGAAATACAGTACACATCTTGTGCTGTGTAGTGTTTCTTAAATATATACAATAAATAATGTGATACGTTATTTTACATTATATTATATATTGTGCAATTTGGTGCCTAAGCAATGACTGGATAGTGGCTTTCACCTCTCCTCTGCTCCAATATCTCAGTCAGAGATGGAGAGTTATGAGTCGGAGATCAGAGTGGAGAGACACAAGGTGGGCAGGCACTACCAAAATGTTTGTGTGTCCTCACTTGGACAGGTTTTGCCCCTCATCCCCTGCACCAGAGCCTGCTTTCTCTGGCCTTGGCTTGAAGTGCCTTTAACAGCAGAAAAACCGTTTTGCCTACCCCCCGCCAAACAGCTTTGTTGGCCAAGAAAACCACCATCAGCCAACACCGATGGCAGCTTAGTGGGAACTTTCTGCCTCTCTGATTGCCACTACAGCACCTGAATGAGGTGTAAATCACTCTTAAGTCCTTAAGGAAGTTAAAAAGGAGAGGGAATGGAATTTCTGACGACTTCGTGATTTTCACAAGGATCTTTGGGGACCAAGCAGCAACCGCAGCAAGCCCACAGCCCACCCGCTCTCTCGCGTTTCTGACCGCAAGCCTTATGGCGAGCCGGTGCCTTTGGGTTTGGAGCCGACCGCTTTCCCTAGAATAACGTTTGCTTAACACGCATCGCTGGCTGTATTTAGCCTTGGAGTTTTGCTTTACTTGCTTTCCCCTCATCCTTTTTAACTCCGGCCCAGCGCTCCCCTGCGGGGGTAGGTACCGGGACGGGTGCGCACAAACCGGGGTCCCGGTCGCACTAACTGGGGACGGACGGCACCTTCCCACCATCACCGCTGAAAGGAGGGAATGGGATGGAGGACCAGGGGACCGGGAGCCCAGAGCCCCAGGGAGCACACCCTTCCTCGGCGGACGGGAAGCAGCAGGAGGAGGTGGAAGAGGAGGCGAAGGAAGAAGAAGCTCGTTTCGGTGCGGGGAGGTCGGGAATCAGAGGGGAACGAGTGTGGGGGAGTCGGGGACCGGTGTCCCGTCCGCCTTCGCCCCTCGCTTGGCTGCCCACAGTGCGCGTCCCTGGGCTCCAGGCGTGTGCAGGCGCTTCCGCATACGCGTCATGTAAGGATGCGTGCTCATCTGTATCTGAATGGTCGTGTCAGTAGCTACGTACCCCTCAAAGGTCGTTTAGTGGTAAAAAAATATGCACATATATATAGAGAGAGTCAAGTTCTACATCCACGTGTAAACGGCAGTGTGTTTGATAAAGTCTTCCTGCAAATACCGTGTATATATAGTCATCTGTGCTGTAAGGCTAAGACATGTGTAATTGCATGATACGAATATGCCTCTTTATAAGCTATAAATCTAATTCTCATTTGAGAACACAACTCATCAAAATACATGTACTAACAGCAGTTGAAGATTATACTTAAATTAAGGCTATATGTAAGTTTACTTCGCAGTATTTTCTCTAGTACGTAGAACTGTATATACAACAATTTCGAATGACAAGTGATGCGTGTATAATGTGCCTCGTACGCATGAGGCGTATTTCATCGCGGGACTCACAAATGTGTACTGAATTATGGATTTGTCATGTGTCGTATACATATATATATGTATATACACAGGTATAATTGTGTATGTGCGCACATTGAACTTGTAAATTCTCAGGGAATGAACAGGACGAAGTAGGAGGCAGAAGCCCCGGTCAGACATCTATCAAAGCAAACCCATCCCTAGGGACATAAACACGCTGATTTTGTTTCGGAGCCTGGCTTGGCTCACCCTTACACATGTCATTGAGAAACCCCGGGGCAACAGAGCCGGTCCCGCCGGCGGAGGAGCCCGTCGACATCGGGATGGGGACAGGGGAAGGCAGGCAGGAGGGTCCCTGGACCTCTGGGATCCCTGTCAGCCCCTGGGGCAATTGTCCTGGGCAGGGAATGATGGCTGCGGGACTGAGGAACGATGCGTTTGCAACACGCTTGTTCTCGGGAAGAGGAAGCGTGTATATCTGCAAACAAATTTCTGCAGAGGAGTTAATATAAAATTAAAGCATAAGATATAAATCCTAGCGAATCAGACGCCAAGATTCCTGACAGAGCAAACCCGGTCCAGAGCCACTGTTGTTTGCACAAAAAAATCAATCGGAAGTGAGGGGGGAAAGTGATTAAGGTTTGATTCGGGGACAAACGTTTTTGTAAAACGAGTTTGCATCAGCTGATGGGATTGTATGAAAAACCTTCCAGGCTCCAGCCCAGCGAGGGCAGGAGCCAGAAAGGAGGGATCGGTGGAGGAAGAATAGAAAAAATACTAAAGGTGTGCTGGGGGGCTGCTGAATGATGGATGGAGGAAGACTTAGAAGTGTTTAAAAGGGAGGGGAAGAGGGTGAAGTGCGAGAACCGCAGTTAGAGGATGTGCGGGGGAAAGGGTCGGCACACTGAGGGGCTCAGGGATGAGGCGATTTCGAGTCAACCATAGCAACGCTACGGGAAGAGGGAGAAAAACAGAGATAAGAAGAAAACAGAGAGCTGTAACGGTGCGCAGGGGGATGGTGGCCGGAGCTACGGGCGGCAGGAAGGATGCAGCCCTCTGCCCGCAGCCCGGCTCCGAGGCGCCCCAGGGAGAGCCCGCCTGCCTTGGAGGTTTGCTGCTCGCTAATGATCGACATCTTCATTTGCTAATGAGAAGCGCCAGGCGGTGCCGGTGCCTTAGCGCACGGCCGGGAGGCACCGCGTTTGGTGTGTCCAAACTGAGGTGCCATGGCAGAAGCCCTCTTCTCTCATGCACCTGCGCTGGGGGAGAGAGGGGGGGGACACGACGCACACAGGCCCACCAACCCTTTCCTTCACCTTCTTTCCAAAGCCACCGACTGCATCCTAACATCGCGCTCATGAACGGGGCGTTGCGCTTGAGTAGGTCCTGCGGGACCCGGCGCTTTGAGCTAAAGCATTGAGGTGTCTGGTTCCCCTTTTATACAAATTGTATTCTTATTTACTTTCCTCATCCGGGAGCAGCGCGGTCTTGGTCGGTCCCCCGAGAACTGCCCGGTGCATTTCCCCCGGCGGGGCGCAGGGGGTGCAGCGGGACCGTGCGGCCGGATAAGGGATGGGGGGAGCGACGGGGCTGGATGCTGGATTCTTTCCTTCCTCCCCCCCCCCCCCTCCCCCCTTCTTCCTTTATAACTTGTCCCTGGCGAGCAAAGCTGCCCAGTGCATTTTCCCCACTCCACCCAAAAATAAACCGGGAATCCCACCCCAGCCATCATAGCCTCTGCTGCTACATCTGAGCCCCGTTATTGCCCCCTTGGAAGGATGGGGGACAGATGCTGAGATTAATATCTCCATCTCTGCAGCCAAATTCCCAGCAGCCTGAATCATCAACCGCTGTCACCCTCCTGCTCAGTCAAGTCCCCCTGGCTCCAGCCCTCCCTCTGCTACCCCGTTGAGGGACACCCCTCACTAGAGGCAGATTTATTGTCCCTAATCAGCAAATCGTTTAGATCATTACAAGCCCATTACCGAGGGACAGGCGGGGCGAGGAGAAACCTTGGAGACGTCTTACCGTTTGAACCAGTGCCTTTGTAAACTGAAGAGAGAAGGGTTCCCTGGAGAACCCCTGGATCCCTTATCCTTCTACGGGGATGTCCCCTACTTGTTTGCTCTTATCTGCTGCTTTTCTTCAGCCTCTTGTGGGTTTCCTCAAAAGGTGCCCAATCCCCCTTAATTTGACACCCACATCCTCACCCAGACCTCCTCCTGCATCATCTACTGTCACTGCAATGCATCTTCACAGCAAGGCCTAGGGGGTGAGAATATTTCACTGGTTTTGATGGATTATTTTATACTGCCACAGTCTTTTACAACCTTTTCCCCTTATTTCCCAGTACCCCTCACTGACATGTTTGCAGTAAAAACACCAGGATTTCAATGCTGCCTGTGCTGTGAGTACAAGAGGTTTGCCACATGTGTTCACACTGGCAGTGCATCCCATCAGGGAGGAATCTGGGGCAAAGCCTCTTGGGTCTGCATCCACTTGGATCCACACTAGGAGGAATAGGAAGTTGGCTACTCAGCCCCCTGTAAATTAGGACTCCTGTACCACCTCTGATGCGGCATCCCTGGTACCTATCCTGGGTACCAGGGACATCACCAGCTACATAGAGCTGGGGGAGCTGCACAGATCCCCA
>JBCJKH010049230.1:0-11182 GCA_039877255.1 Loriculus beryllinus
TACCTATGTTAACTTAATGCTAAGTTCGTTAAAATACAGTATTTAAGTTCTTATGGCAAGAATTGATGCACACATATTTTCCATAAAATATGAACGTATGAATACATGTATGAATGATTATTTTGTGATGATAATGTAATAGAAAATGTTTATATTCTGTAAATTTTAACCCTTTATAACCTGCATCTTTATAAAACTCTTTGGTGACAATTGTATAACAGGAAAAAAACTAACAGGGAAAAATACCAAATTTATATTTTCTCAGTCATGGAGATTTTAAGTGTGTTCTTAGACAGCATGGAATTAAAGCTGTAAAATCAGGACGTACACAAAGTATGCTTTTGGAAATTGTATCAAACCCAAGCCTAAATGACATATAGTACTTCACTGACTACTGATTTGGCATGCTACAGAATTTGATGTTTCATGTTATTTTATTTTAAATGAAGGATTGAAGCAAAAAGGAAAAGAGAAATATGGGAAAATCTATCACATTTTTTAAAAAAAATTGTCCTTTTTCTGTTTGTCACATCCATGCTCTTTACAGATAGCAATGTGGTGATACGAAGACTGCAAAAGAAGAATAAAAATGTCAGGAAGAAATACTCCAAGCCGCAAATAAGTTTTGGCACAGTTAAATAAGAAAATCATGATGCATGGAAAACACTACCCAGAATATGAATAACATGTGCTAAGTTACAGCATTAGATGCTAACAAAAACATGTACCATTGCAAAATGATTCATAAATTCTTGGCTATATGATAATTATGTTGCTACTGAAAAAGGTGACAGACTAATGTCAATTTGAGAGAAAAGCTATGTCAAAGCTTCCCTTCACTTGGGGATACAGAATATTAAAAACAAACAAACAAACAAACAGACAAACAAGAGCAACAACAAAAAACCAACAAACCAAAACCAAAAAGAACCCCACCAAAACAACCCATCCCTCATGACCATATAGGCATTTACGGTAATTTCATATCACAGTGTTCTTTATGTCTTTCTCTCCATTGACTCAGAGGCAGCAATCACTCCTATGACAGACTCAACGATCCTTTGCTATCCTAGTGTTTTGAGTTCTTTAAACTGAACCTTTAACTTAAGTGACACATTTCCATCTCTCTCCAGGTGGTGTTGCCAGTCCTTCCCCAAACTTGAAGGCTCTCACAGTGCTTCTGGTAGTGGTCTTTTAATGTGCATGCACTCTCTTATCTATCGCATTGAGACTATGTCTAGAGAAACAACAAATGTAGCCTGTTAGAAGTGAATTTGCAGAGCAGAGAAGTTGCTGCCAAAGACCTGATGACCACAGCATAGGTAATGTGGTGTGTTTTACTTCAGAGTAGCCCTTATCAGGTCCCAAGGGTCCAAATGCCCATCTTGTAATTTGAGTGCACTAGATGAACTCCACAACATGTATTCTTCTCCTGTTCAGCTACAGTGGATCCAATTTCAGCACCTTGAGACCACTCCATGACACAGCTCATGTAAGTGTGGGCAAGCAGAAGAGTTACTTAAAACATGTGTACTGAGCAGAAACTAAAATGTAAATAACACCTGAATCTGCTAGGGAACATAGATGTGTCATATTTACTTTGAAAGCTGCTATATTTTTTTTTCTTTTTCTGAAAAAAAGATAGTGTAATTTGTGTAAGTATATGAGTGTCTTCTCATTGACACACTAGTTCCAAAGGGAGAGAGTACTGGCTTTTCAACAATCCAGCAATAAGGTTTTGAGCTATTTCTTTAAAGCTGGTCCAAAAAGCTATCAGCAGTTAAAAAAACCCCTCTTATTACGGATACAAGCTTCAAAGCTGTACCACAAAACCAGTTGCTATTAAAGTATTTCCAGTAAAAGTACCTATTGATAGTAATTATTCAGTAAGTACAATACAAAATGGTTCCGGCCACTGCACTGCAAAAGTCTTAGCCTCAGTATTTCACACTCAAAATAAATTTATCATCTTGTTCTTGCCAGAAAGACTAATTAATATGAAATCTTTTTAATTTCTCTGGATAAAACTGGCACCTGAGAACCTAGTATGACATCAGTGTGCATTAAAATAAGTCTATAATAGAGATTAGTACCTCTTGTGTAATACTGTATGCATTGCATTTTGTTACATTTATTATACAAATTGAAATGAATAACAATATGCAGTTTAACATCCCATGAATATTTTTTAGCATTCTTCAGCAGTAGTTAATATGCTAACCAACTTCACTGAAAGGCATACAGATGTGGATACGGTCTATCTAGGGACTCTAATTATCACCTTGTCAAATTCAAATTATTATCTTGTGAGTTCATTTCCATAAAGTATCCCCTTTGCTGTTGGATGATTTAACATGTGTCTGTTTTTTCTTATCTTATTTGTATCTATCTGAAGGCTCTAAACCTTTCAAAGTAGGATAGTTCTTTGTCAGATCATGATGTTTACCGCAACTGATTTTGTCAAATACATTTTTGCAGACACTCAATTTTGCCAAAGATGGGTCTGTAAAATGTGAAAAGGAATTGGCACGTACCACCAATAATGTTACATAACTCAGACTAAGACTTCAGCTATTTCTATAATGGGATCAGTTTACAGTGAAAAATCAAAGAGCCTGGGGAATCATTTATCTGACAAAATTCTGGAGACAATTGTTCTTGGTTGGTAAATCATTTTAGGTTTTAAGAAGCCTGGAGTGATTCCAGCTGTAAGAAATGGGTGGACACAGTTTTCTATGCTGGTCTGGATCACATGATAGTGGAAAATCATCCTATGAATATTAACAAATGTATTTCTTTAACCTATTCAAAGACAATGTAATGACCATGAAAATAAAGGAAGACAGAAGAAAAACACCCTATTGCAGGCTTACATCCTGCACTACTGAAAGTTTATAACTTTTTTTTTGCATGTCATGAAAAAAATCAAATGAAGGATAAATTTAAGTGTAATGCCTTTGATGTGGTAATACAAACATAAAATGGATCAATACTTCAAAGCTCTATTACAAAAAAAAAAAAAAAACAAAAACAACAAAACGAACCACAAAAATGCTGTATCTTGACATAAAATCCATAGGCTGCATATGAAGTCAACTCAATCTGAGAAAATCTGAACAATGCCTTAGAAACAAAATATGTTACATTTTTTTGAATTTTAAATTTCTGAATTTCAATATATTTGTGTGAGAAAGCTCATGAATATTGTGTAATCTCAGCTCTTAAAGTTGCTTTAAAACTTTAATAATAGTAAGCAGAAAAAGAATGTTATTGTTTTAAAAAGTAAGAGCAATAACAGAAATGAAAATCTTAAAACAAAAAAAATCCAACTAATTTATTGTAAATGTGTTCATCAATAGTTGGAAAGTTTCAAAAAGATGGATAGACACCTCTTGTTCACGGGCCGCACTGCTCAGTTTTGGTTTTGTCTTTTATCATTCTTTCTTACATCTGTGCTACATTGCAAGCATTCATGATTTTAGCAGAATAACCTATATTCTTAAATACAACCATAATATTGGATAAACATTGTGTGAATAAAATTCAATGCTGCTCTTTCAAACTCAAGAAAAAAATAGTAACCACAAATGACACTGAAATCTGTAAGAATTTTGGAAAATAGTCTATAGTTCTTAAACTACTTTAATACCTTCTCAATTTGTTGAAAGTATTTAACTGGTCTTCCAATATGGCTGCTTTCAATGTCCTCTGGAACTGCATCCCTTCTGAGCTCCTCACAACCTTTGTTAAAGTCCTTAGGGCTGAGTCCTTTGTAACTTCAAAAGTAGAGAAAAAATAAATTTAAGTAGAAGCCCACCTGATTATAGGAAAACAAACCGTAATTGTTGACTGGACAACTCAATAAAAATTCTTCTCAACACCTTTTAGCATGTGATTTGGTGAACAACAAAATATCCCACAGAAGAAACATTAAGACACTATTACTGGTATTTTTTTTTTTAGCATAACATCTGCTAGCATAAATATATCTTTGAAAATACAGTTACATTTTGGGGTTTAAAATTACCATATATAAATACGTGTATACACACACATTAAGGAAAATGGCAATTGTTTACAAAAGAAGAGTTCTAGCTAATAGTTATAGTCCACCTTCAAATGAGAGTCCAAGATGTTTGATTTTCTTTTCAGTAAACTTTTCAGGGAAAGGAGTGAAATAGACGCTAAGCTTTAGTAACTAGAAGAGGATGTAAAAAAATACTTTACCCAAGGCAAATTTTACTTCTGTTTGACATTTATTCATCATGTTTTCCTTTTTATTCTTATTGGTAAATAAGGATTTCCTCAATTTAGATTCAGAATTAGTTTCAACCGGAATTTAGAGAGACTACTTAAAATATGTACAGGTATAGGTGGGCTAAAAGAATACAAAAGCGTTTCCATTGCATCTCTGTAAACTAAAAATGCAACTTAAGCAGTTTTATTCTTGCATTCATTGCAGTAAACAGATCAAGAACATATATCAGAAGGATAATAATGATTTATGATATTTTATAAGTAACAGGCTATGCTCCATGTTCCCAAAACTCATTTTAATTGTAATTAGTGAAGACTACAGTGAAAAGAGTTCACATAGTTTTCAAAGAACTTGGTCACTGCCAAGCAAAAACCTTGTAACAAAAGTGATTATAAGAAAGTGCATTAGGGTAAAACTAGAAAGAAAAATTGAAACGTGATTGTGGCAATTGCATTGCAAACTCTTGTGTGGATAAAACTGCAGATTAAACTATAAGAAACTAAATATTAATAACTTAAGGTTAAATTATGGCTTTAACATTAATAAATTACTGAAATCATTGACGTTTCAGAGGCATAAAATTGAATAAGTCTTGCAGTTAGTTCCCTACACTTGCTGTCCACGTCTTCCACTGAAACAGGACCAAGGGAATATATTATTTCTCCTGGTCACATTTTCTCACTGCTACTGCCAAACCATTATTTTTTCTTATGGAGTAAGAGACTTTGGAACAATTGACTTCAGGAACAGAACATGCCCTCTTATGGCACTGTGAAGACCATAACCTCATCCCCAAGCACAGATTTCAACAGGCTTTGCTGAAATTTTTGTAACATAGCCATCCTTGCAAAATGTACAAGTGTTCACTCCGTAAAAATAGTTTCCCTAACATTCAATATAGTGTAATGGATACAGAGTAGCGTGTTTAAAACAGTGGTGGAACACAGATCGTTATCTTCAAAATATATACCATACTGAGGAATGCCTGTGAGCCAACAACGTAATACAGATGCTGTGATCGTACTGCACTGAATACACCACAGTGGTAAATGCAGCCGGCCACATCACAGTACCTGACAGACACATACATGTCTAATCAAAATGGATTTTGCAGCTTTGATATCAAGGTGAATGCCTATTTAAAATCAGGATATTCATGAATATAAGAGGAGGAATAGTTAAATAGTTAACAGTGCAGTCATCCAATTATTTAATGCAAAAGTCACAGGAAAGTACTGTAAAAAATATTACTGAGTGTCAAATACTAGTGCCAAAATTAATATGTCTCTAAAAAAAATTTATCATTCTAGTAATTCAGTACCCCATTTGTATCCTTAGTTTGAGGTACAAAGTATCATTTAAAAATTCTTTACTGAATTAGTATTGTCAGTGAACATAGTGGGTTACTGCCAAATGCCACAAAGACTATACTATATAGACTCTACTTTGGGACTTTTGGAACCTGCTGGACAGGCAGTATTTCTTCATGTCTGCTTTATCCTTATTGAGATCAAAAGAAAGGCAGTCTAGAGAAAGGAAGCCAGGTTGTCTTGGTTTTGAATATAGTCATCATGCTAGAAAAAAAGAGCATTAAATAAAATTCAATATAAATTATTTTCTTTTAGCCCAAATAGGTATTTATTATAAGCTACAATAACTTTTACAACAAATACAGTAAGAGAAATGCTACATAAATTAAGCAACTGCAAATGCATGTATAAATACACATTTTTGCAATGTTATGGCAGCAAATGATATTTTTAAGAGATATGCTAGAGACACAGATGTTCAATATTTAATCTGTATTTCAACTACCCATAAGGAAAAGTTTTAACCCCCATTTCCTTCACTACTCAATATGAAAAGAGAACCATTGATTTCTGCCAACTGACAAGCAGTCAAGCATACAAAACAAGTAGCAGACCAACCTATACCGTAATTCCTGCTAATTCTCTCCCCAGGGTTTGTTCTGTAAGGAAAACATTGATTTAAACATGTTTAGGTGGATTTTCCAAAATGATACCTTTTAATAACATCTTCCTTCGTGGGGTATTGGGAGAAGATACCAGGAAAACCAAACCAAAACAAAACAAAAAACCCATAAAAATAACCCAACATGAAGCTTTATAAAAAAAATCAAGCCTTTTGTGTTTCTCAGGAGCAGTTCTTCTCACTGATATTCTGTGGGAGTTCTGTTTGCTTGCTTCATATCATTTATGTTAAATTTGTTCAGTAAAATTGCCTAGTCTGGGTTTGTTGATAAGAAGATTGATTAAGTGCAATTAAAAACCTAGTTTATTTTTGTCATTTAACAGCAATAGGACTCTATTTTCCCCTTCAATTAAAAAAAAATAAAGAAATAAACAACAAACAAACTTAAAAAAAATATTTGCTAAAGAGGATAAGAAAAATAACACAACTGAAAAATGAGGACTCTGAAGCTCTCATCATTATGTTGGAAAGAAGCGTTTAAGTTGAAGGAGTTCTGCCCTCTCACCATCTTCTTTGTAGACTTCTTATTATTAATCAGATTATGGATTGCACATTTATAACTTCTGCCCTCAGTTTGAACATGCCGTAGACAAAGTGACCTGGCTATTTCAGCAGTCTCTCCCCCTCTTCTCTCCCTGCCACATACCAGCTGCAGTAATTCTGCTCAAGTAAGGATTGAAGATGTAGTCTCTGCTAACTGGTTACTGCTAATGATTTGTTCGTCCTCGGAAACTCTGTAAAGAGAATTACTAACATAAATAAATGAAATCATGCTAGTCATCAAGTGTGTGTTGTGGAAGAATCTAGCTATCCATATTAATTAACTTTACATCTGTCTCTGATAGATAGCTTTTGAATGTACATTTTTTATTAATGAGATTTTCCACATCGCTTTCTGAAGAATTGGGAACCCTTCCCTCAGTTATAATACAATAAATATCCTGTATCTTTTCTGCAGAATGTCCATTAAGATCTTTTTTCTGTTAGCTAAAATTTGGTCACTGTGATAGTGAGATCTGTTGAGTTGGGGTTTCTTTTACTTACTTGTTTAGGGGTTTGTATGGTAAGAGATTGAGAGGAAGAAGAGAGTAATTAGTCAAGCAGTGCTAATTTTATGAACAGATTGTACCTAAAAAAAAAGTTCAAAAATAATTTTTCTAATGCTACCTTCATTTCCTGTACAGAAAGAAGAAAAAGATGACAAAAGAGACATTGAACTCTTTAAACATCTATGTTATTCATTGTTAGTGGTTGTTCTAATTCATATAGTTAAATCTTACCTTTTTCTGAAAAGGTATGTTTGGAGGATTTTTACCTCCAAATTAATAAAAATAAAAGCATAAAAAAATTTTTGTTCTGAATTTGCTGTAAAAACAATGCAAGACCACTCACTTTTGACTACATATCAGTGTATAGTACAGCTACATTTTTTAAATGTAGCAATTAAAGGCCACCATCAAAAATATAACATCTTAAAAGACTGTTTTAAGGTTTTTAATCTTAAAAGTCCTGGTACTTTAAATTTAAAGTGTACAAAATAGTAGCCAAACAATATTGTTTAGATGACCTTTAATCTGTGACCAATGTCAAATGTTTTTAATTATCTAATTAGGCAAGCTTACCATAGCCTGCTGAGCAAAGACATATGATGTCAAAGACTTCTCTTCCTTTGCCACTTCTATTAGGCAGAGTCAGAACTAGTAAAATCAATGGCAAATAAAGAAGTAAACCAAACCTTTTCCTCTACAGCAGATATCGATTTGTTTATGGTGGAATTTGGTTTTAATGTTAGAAAGAATGGACATATAAAAAAAAATACTAACAATGAACACTCCAAGCACTGATAAAATAAAAGGTGTTGTAAGCAAAGTTTACAAATTCAGGCTATAGTCAAATATATTTTTGGTTTCAAGTCGATATTTTATTGAAATAAAAATCAGATAAAGTTAAGAAGAAAGCAACTTGAAAATCATGGAAGTTCTGCATTCAGTACATACGACCAAACTAAAACACACTAGCATCATTGTTGCAGAAATACTGTGGTATCTCCAAAAGACTGTGTTTCCCTATGCTAAAGATATCCAGTGTGAAGTTCGGAAAGGTTTTTACTTACTTTGGCATCTTGAAGATTCAGGAGAACCTTAGGTACTCCTGGCTACTTGCACCCATTTCTTTGCTTATCAGCAATGTAAATTAAAGAGGACATGTATTAATGAACAAAAAACTATGAAACAGTATTAGGAACCCTGTACTTGCTCCTCATGTATTTCCTTTGTCATATAAGTTACATCTACTCAGACATCAAATAGCCTTTATAGAAGTTGCTATAGTAAATTCTATGTTCTACACTGGCCACCTTTTTGCCTGCCTGGTATAACATGCAAATTTCTAAGTTGATGAGGTGTTTAGGTCATTGTTGTACACTCATAGAAAGGTTAAAAATTCTAACCTCTCAGCTTCTGGGTTTCAGTTCTGACCTCTCAGGGTAGTGGGTCAGCATGGTAGTGGGGGAGTTGTGGGAGGGGGATGAGTACCCAAGGCACACCAATCCCACTCAACAGTGTTTGCTGCATCAGTCAAGAGCACACCAGGGCACAATGACAGTCCAAGCTGAAACTATCCCTCTCCTTCTCTCTTGATGCTGGGTCTAAAACAAAAGAAAAAACAAAGAAAATAAAGGAAAAGAGAAGGGGGAGTGGGAAAGGGGGAGTGCAGGAAAACTCTGTCTTACTACTCATTCATTCCTCTGCATTCAATCACTCCAATGTAGTAACTAAGCCCCAGGCTCCCCTTACATGCACAAAAGAAAAGCAATCCTATTCAGATTGAGGCCATGAGTTATTGATCTCATGCTGAACGTTACGTTCGGTTCAGCAGCACTGTCATCTCCCTCACACGGAAAGCTTATGTTTCCCACCAACTCTGTTGAATGACACTCAGCTTTTAGAAAATGAAGCGTTGGGGGCTAGGGGTCAAGGGCAGAGACATCTCAGCTTTCATGATGGGGCTTCAGGACACATTCTGGGTCATGATGAAGGGTAAGCCTGCAAGGCAATAATTGTACAAGTTCTATGGATCTTGTTCACTAGACAGGCAGACAATTCATGGTTGCTTCACTTTCTAATTCAGACATTAGAAAATGAGCCATAAAGCCATCATTTCTTAATGTACATTAGATTTATTTTAGTCTTTCAAATTAATGAGCAATTTTTTTTCTAACACTTTATAGTTCATTTATTTAGCTTAATATCCTCATTTGCAAAAAAATATGCAGATATTTGTTTTTAATCACTGAAGAGATTAAAGTCAAAACTTAATTAAAAATTTATTTCTTATAACTTATTTTGCTCCCAAAAGTATCTACGCCCTCCTTGACTGGTGCTATTAATTATGCATACCACAACCCCATGTCTAGACATTCTGTAGTCTATACACCTGCTTGACAGAAAGCAACAGGGATTTTTTAGTTATTATGAGCATAATCCAAACCCAAAACAGTCTATATCAAGTCCATATTAAGTTCTTGCTTGAAAACTTAAGAAAGGTAGTATATGTTCATTGTGTCTTTATGAGAGTTCCACATGCCACAAATCTAATTTTGGCATGGGGATAATTTCTCCTAAATTATTCAGAGTATTTTTTTTTTTTCCGCCACACAAATATTGTTTTCAGAAATCTTTTCGTTAGTTAGTTGGGCGGGAGTATTGAGCTACTTGAGGGTAGGAAGGCTCTACAAAGGGATTTGGACAGGCTAGACCAATGGGCCAAGGCCAATTGTAAGAGACTCAACAAGGCTGAATGCCAGGTCCTACAGGCTTAGGGAAGAGTGGCTGGAAAGCTGCCAGGTGGAAAAGGACTTGGGGATGTTGGTTGACAATTGCTGAATATGATCTGGGCAGTGTGCCTAGGTGGCCAATGAGGCCAATAGCATCTTGGCTAGTATCAGAAATCGTATGTCCAGCAGGACTGGGAAAGTGATTGTCCCCTGTACTCAGCACTGGTGAGACCAAACCTCAAATACTGTTTTCAGTTCTGGGCCCATCACTACAAAAAAGATATTGAGGTGCTGGAGTGTGTTGAGAGAAGCACAACAAAACTGATGAAGGGTCTGGAGCACAAGTCTGATGAGGAATGGCTGAAGGAACTGGGGTTATTTAGCCTTGCGAAAAGAAGGCTCAGGAGAGACGTTGTCACTCTACAACTATCTAAAAGGAGTATGGAGCAAGGTGGGTGTTGGTCTCTTCTCCCAAGTAACAAGTGATAGCATGAGAGAAAATGGCCTCAAGTTGCAACAGGGGAGGTTAGATTAGATATTAGGAAAAAATTCTTCCCCAAAAGGGCTGTCAAGCACTAGAACAGGCTTCACAGGGAAGTGGTTAAGTCACTGTCATTGGAAGTATTTAAAAGAATTTTAGATGTGATACTTTCAGATGTGATGGACATGGCAATGCTAGATTTATGGTTGAACTCAATGATCTTTAAGTTCTTTTCTAACCTAAAGAATTCTATGAGTTTATGATTAACTGAAAGACTCAGGTGTTGGAAAAGAAGGAAGAGTTAGATGAATATTGACACTTCAGATTGTCTAAAATTAGTTCATAGAAAAACAAATTAAAAAAAAAACAAACAAACAAAAAATTACTATGAAACTAGGAGTGTGTATTTAACAGGATGTCAGAGCTGAGATTCTTATGGAAATTCCTTTACAATCCTACTGTCTTTACTTCAACTCAAATTCATTTTACCTGAGTAATGAGTACTGTGATACTGTCATTCCACGATTATGTTCATCTAGTCAGTCACACTCTCCCGAAACAAAACATCAGAAATGGGACATATAATTCCATCAACTCAGACCTAAAAATCAAAAGTAGATTGATATACTGACTAATGTTTGCTCTAAATTTACTCCTTTACTCTTCTCAAAGCACC
>JBCJKH010049231.1:5603-17049 GCA_039877255.1 Loriculus beryllinus
TGGACTTGGTCCAGACTGGGGGAAGCTGAAATGTTCTTCTGTTCCTTCTACATCAGGATATCCCTTATATTTTCTACAGCCACACAATTTTAAGGGCTGATTCTCCTTAATTCAGTGTCCCTGTACTTTCACAAGGAAGACATGTAACTTAAAGTGCCTAGATACTGTTGCCTAAAGTAGGAGAGAAGAACACAGTGATTTTATTTGAGCAGCATTGTCCTGGAAGGCAGTGACATGCCTCTTCCAAAGTCTGCAAGAGGAGAAGGGCAGTACAGTAGATATCTTCATTATTTAATGGGTCATACTTAATGAAATTGATGCACATGATTCTGTTCTGGCCATTCTCTTATCAAGATTCCTAAGTGAGGTGTACCCATATAGTTAATGAATTGGCTTTGGTGATGCTGTTTCAGAGTTAGCTGACAAGCACTAAAGTGAATGAACTCTAATGTAATTCCTTAGGTACTCACTATGTTCATTGTTACTGATTAAGTGAATATTTTGAAGATAAATGTGAAGAAAATATTTTTTTTTATTTTATTTATTAAACAGTGGTGGCATGTCGCTAAACTGGCTCTGTGCCCTCTGTATAACTCATTAAACTAAGTAGACACTGTATAGCTGGTGACTGGAAAACTGAATCTAGAGGTAAATGTTGCGAGTTCACGGCTGGCAGACAGAAGTTCTCTTTGTCTGGAAAGCTGAGATACATCTAAGCCATTCCTAATTTTTTAAGGGTACAACTCTTAACCTCTTAATTGAAAAGATTTGCCAAGATGTGTCTGATGCATCATAGATAACAGTGACACTTCAGTAAAGATGCTCCACAGATGCCCAGTTTAGGATAAGATAGTCTTACAAAGATGAACCAGGTTAGATATAAGGAGGAAGTTCTTTACTGTAAGGGTGGTGAGACACTGGAATGGGTTGCCCAAAGAAGTGGTAATTGCTCCATCCCTGGCAGTGTTCAAGACCAGGCTGGACAGAGCCTTGGGTGATATAGTTTAGTGCGAGATGTCCCTGCCCATGGCAGAGGAGTTGGAACTAGATGAACTTAAGGTCCTTGCCAACCCTAACTATTCTATGACTCTATGATCAGGAGACAAAATAAAAACATACTATGTTTACCTAAGAGGATAATGAAAAATTAGCTGCCTCAGCACCGTAATTTCAGATATCCATTGTAGGCATGGATTCCTAGGTAATGCACCTTCCACAGTTCCACATAATCATCGAGGTTGGACGAGAGGTCACTTGGTCCAACTCCTCTGCAGGGCCACTTAGAGCCAGTTGCCTATGACCCTGTCCAGACAGCATGTAAGTACCTCTAAGCATTGAGGCTCTGCAACATCCCTAGGCAACCCGTGCCCGTGCTTGGTCACCCTCACAGTTAAAAAGTCTTTCCTGATGTTCACATTTCTGGTTTCAGTCTGTGCCCACTGCTTCTGGTCTTGTCCCCAGGCATCACTGAAAAGAGCCTGATTCTGCCTGTTTTACACTCTCCCTTCAGGTATTTATACACATTTATAAGATTCCCCTTAGCTTTCTCTTCTCCAGGCTGAACAGTCCCATCTCTCTCAGCCTTTCTGCACAGGAGAGATGCTCCAGTCCCTTAATCAATCTTTGTGGCCCTCTGTTAGACCCTCTCCAGCACGTCCAGATCTGTCATGCTGAGGAGCCCAGCACCAGCCAAGCACTCCAGGGGTGTCTCACTAGTGCTGAGCAGAGGAGAAGGCTCACCTCCCTGACCTGCTGCACCGCCTTCCTAACTCAGCCCAAGACGCTGCCAGTCTTCTCTGCCACAAGGACAGAGACTCAAGGATTTTCCCATCTTTAAGTGGATGCTCCAACTCCAGGGTGGCTAAAACCTGGCACAAACATACAAGTCACTATAACCATACCTGCAGCAGTACACCAGGGCATATGCACACAGATGCCAGGATCACAAAAGTCTTGTTTCCAAGGACAGCTAATCACATGATTCTTAGAGGTTTTCTGGGAACAGATATCCAAGATCCCTGCATCCAAAGTCAGGGAAACATATCCTTTGCATATCCCTTTGCACAAGCAACGGGACCGTTTCCACAGGTTGACCAGTTAAGGCTCGATTTTGCAACTATGTCTGTGTACACAATGGTAGAATCCCTTCACTCCCTGCTCTGACACGGCCATGTGTAAGACCCACACCATTCTGTCAGTCTCCTTTTAGGGCCAAGGTTTCAGTTACTGTTCCTTGTCTGGAAAAAAAAAAATTAATTAAAAAATACAAATACAAGGGAAGAATACAACAGCTGCCACCAGCACTGAGAGATAGGTCTAGCAGTCTTTTTAGCTTTCTTTAAAACTGCACTTACTACAGTATCTTGTATGTGTTTCTGACCGTTTGGGGGGCACAAGAGCCTAAACCATTTGAAGTTATTAAGAAAATTACCCCAAATTAAAATCCTTAAAAAGAGAGGGGAAAAAAACAAAACCAAGATCACCAGCCACTGGTTTTCACATACCAGTCTGTAGACACCAAAGGGTCTATCCTATTTTTACGCACTTTGCCAAAGAAATTCAAGAAAATCCATCCTGCAGTTCAGCTACTTCGATGCTGGGCCTTCCAGCTTTATTGGAAACTTTTAAGGGGTCTGCAAGCCAGAAAACACAGAAACCCTCTGCCATACACTAAGATGGCTGTTGAGCAACCGTTCTCATCCACACCAGGGCAGTGTGAACATGCTGCCGATTTGCGCAACAAACGGGGGAACGGTGTTTGCTTCAGAATTCCTGCTGGAGGGCACTCTGGTTAATTTCTTTCTTGATTTTATTATTTATGAATTGAAGCAGAGACACCAAGGTACAAAGCACTCGAGGAAAAGAAAGAGTTTCCAGCAATACATGTTCGATTTGATCTCTTCTCACTTCTAGAATGAGTCACACTGTCTGGATGCTTTCTGAGCATGAAAATTTGAACTAATTAACTTTCCCTGTGACAATATTGGGTGGCCAGACAATGCCTACAACTGCACGAAGTGTACGCCGTCATGCTTAGCAAAGTACTTTTATTCAAATTTGTTCTGTCAGAAGAAAATCCTCTAACAAAACTAACACGGTTATGTGAAAGAAAAAAGTATTCTCTTCATTTAAATACAAATTTAAGAGACTTAGCTAGTCAACCTAACATCTTTTATCTGTGCCACAGACTATTATTAAGAGTTTGAAAGGCTTGTCAGAGGAAAATAGGCCTCTCAAACTGTCTAGCGACATGGCCAGGTTGTGTTTCAGGTCATGCTGCTGGCAACAGAGCTCCATAATCTCCAGGGTTCCTGGACGGAGTTCAAGGTGTTGGTTGGACTCTGTGTCACCCTAAATGGCTTCATAGGGTTATGCTTGTTTGAGAGACAATTCCTGTGCCTGTACCACACGGCTGCAGTTGTCATTTTGGACTGGAGCCGTCTGCAAGAGAGCTGCCAGCAGCAGATTTTCTGCAAGACTTTCAGCCTTGCCATTTACTCTCTACTGGGATGAAAGAGCCAGAAAATACATTAAGGTCCAATTTTTTACCCAGATTTAGTAAGTTAAGAATCAGGGAATTAAAAAATGGTCATGCAGTGTGTCAAGACACACTTAGTGTAGGATTATTTCCTACTTTCTTGGAAAGCTTTTAATAGACCTGACAACAAGCAGCAATAGCCAGATCCTACAGAAAGTGGGTTACCGTAGCTGCAAATCTAAGTTCAAAAATAAACAGGAAAAAAATAGCTACACAGAAGTCTATCTTATCATCAGTCATTTAGGTACTGAACTCAGGAGAGACCACCAGGAAGCCCCAAACTGTACTATGTACTGGCTTTGAAATCCTAGTATTTTGTAAGTTAATAAAACAGCATGCTCACTTTTGTTTAATAACCTTATATGTCAAAAAAGAGATAAACTGTTAGTGATTTCACATGATTTTTGTAGGTCTTCAGAATCCTGGAGTCATTTCATCCTGAGCTCAGAAACTTGCAACTTTTAAAGTGGAAATTAGTATCACAGACCAAATTTCCTTATTTAGTCTCCACTCCACCAACATTTTTTCTTCTTTTTTCTTTTTTTTTTTTCCTTAAGTTCGAAAGCTGACTAGATATTAGTAACACCAATACCTGTAGATACCTTAAGGTTAGTATTTCAAGCCCTTTTTGGCCCTCCGAGTTCACATTTTGCTTTTCAGAGTCCCAACTTGTCATGAAGTTAGATCTGACAATGACAGATGCAAATGGGAAGGCTTTATCCAGAACTACTAACATTTAGAATAATTTAGTTTAGAATATCTCCTGATATCAGCTAGTCCAACAAACCCCCCAGCTCGACAAAGGGTCAACTACAGTAGGTTGCTCAGCAACTTTTCCAAGTCAGCTTCTGAGCAACTTCCCCAGGCACCCATCCCAGTGTTTAAGCATCCTCATGGTGACATCTTTCTTCATCTCCAGCCAGAATATCTTTATTGCAATTCGCAACGTCTGTCTCTTGGTTTTTTTGCTCCATGCCTCTGAATACTTTGTTTTCTCCATACCCTCACATCACACAGCTAAGACAGCATTAAGATCCCCCTTAGTCTTCTCTTAGTAAGGCTAAGCAAACACAGTTCTCCTAGTCTCTCCCTGTACATGATGTACTTCACCCCCCTGATCATCCTGGTGGCAGTGCACTTGACTTGCTCCATGAAGTCAGCGCCTTCACCTGTCCTTTGTAGACCAAAACTGGACAGAGTGTTCCGAAGGCAATCTCATCAGTGCCAAAAAGAGGCAAATGATCACTCTGCTGATCTGCTTGCTAGGCTCTTGCTAACACAGCCTATTTGGCCTTATTATTCTATGATTCTATTACCTATTTTTGCAACATCATCTTGCACTTATCAAGGGATGAGGCTTTACTTTCCACAAAAGGATTCCATGTCAGCAGATGTACTAAACTCTATTTACAATGCCCACTGAAGGCATCTGTTTTCAGTCTGCCTGCTATGAACATTCTCTCCCCAGAGCTCCCACAGGCATACCGGTGAGTGTATTCAAGCTGCAGATGAACAATTTAAATGGCTCACAGAAGTACACAGAGCACAGCAAGAAAAATCAGCCTTAAGAGGATGATGACGCTTGTTCACACATTAATGAATCTGCCTATCTGAGGTCTCTCTTGTGACAGTTGTATATATCAAAAGGTAATGGATCTGCAACATACTAATGTCTGAAATGCAGCAAGGTGTCCTGCGTGAAATAGAGACTGCTACCACAGCCTCACAAAACGTTGGAGCTGCCAGTTTTATGAAACAAATCAGAGCGAAGACCATCACAAAATACCGAACAAAACTTTAAGGAGAGACTACACATGGTACCAACACTATCAAAGCCAAAAAGCACTTATTTTGAGTCTTGAAAAAGACAGACTGTATAATTCCACAATGCAAACACATATTAAATATCTGTGAAGATCTGTAGAGTAATTTCTCCCAATTTATCAGGCAAGCGTGGTTTACACCAAGTTTCAGTTACAACATAGGTGATGGTCAATTCAGAGAAGGTGGCAGAGAGCTCACAAGAAATAAAGTTACCATACTGAATGAGTCCTGGTAAGAAAGACTCCAGCTAGCGGGCACCACTGCAACACGTTTACAAGCCATGTAAGTCTTTTGCTGGAACCAGATGAAAGCCACATCAATGTATGCATGATACCAGATGTTATTTGCTTCCACACGATGGCTACAATACAAAGCTATTAACGTACAAGCAAACAAGTGGCCAGGAAAACAACAGCTGAAGCAGAAAACTCTGATTTTAATACTTCAGCAGCAAATATGGGCTGTAGGTCACAACTTCCAAGAAACCCAGACTATAATCCCAACAGCAACAGTTCCAGAAACACTAACGAGCCCAACTCACAGCTCAGCAAGAGTGGCAAAAGCCCAGTTGGCAGCCCAGCAAGAATGGCAGCAGAAGCAGCTGCTAGAGACTCATGAACCCAGGTGCACAGCCCTGGGCACTTGCACATCTCAGCCCTTCCCTAGCCAGAACAAACCATTTCCAGAGGTGGATCTGACATTACAAATAGTAGCTATTGGAATTATTGCTGAAGGAGACATCATCTGAGGTTTGAATGTTTTAAAGCATAAAGGGCTTAGGGGATATGGCTGCACACTATGAGGCTCTCAGACCCTCCAACTATATGAAGTGGAGATCTTCATGAAAAGTGTTGATGGTCCTTCTTACAAGAGAAATGTCTCTCATCAAGGATGGGGCCATGCGTTGATCTTGGAAAGATTAAGTAAAATAACTCAGTGACTCAAACATTAGGCTTGCAAATGATGAAGGATTGAAGAAACCTGTCTAGAGTCAGGGCACCAACTATAATGGTGACTAAGAAAGCACAGGTATGAGGATTTATAGATACCAGCTACTTATGTTAACAGTTTGCAGAACAAAAGGAGACTAGGAAAGTAGCTTCTGTCAAAGGAAATGCAATCTGTCTCTCTTCCAGCCAATCTCTGCCAAACCACCAAATTTCATTAGTCCTAAGATAAAATGTCTAAGTCACAGCACAACAGAAATTTTCAGCTCATCACAAAACTTCAAAGCTTGATGGGACTGATTCACTGATTTTGCAACTTAACACATTATTTTTTACAGCTCACAGGGGAGGAAATTCACACAAATGATCATTTTTGAACTATCATGACAGTTTTTGTCAGTTAGTAAAGGGCTCAAGGATTTAAGACTCTTCCCAGCCTCTGAGATTTACCTCCTTGCAGCAAGCAGACTGCTTTTCAGGTATTTGCAATAACCTGCATCACATTTACTGCTTAACACCTCCAGCTTCACTGACTTCCCCAATTTTCTGGCACTCCTCTGCAACTTTCAACCACCTCCCAATAAATTCCTTTCATACCAAAAGAAATTACTGTATTTCTTCAATTGGGAGGACTATTAACATCCATTAAACTCTCCTACACTCCCAACCATATAATGTCTTGCTTCACCTCTCCCTCCTCTCTCCCCACTCTTTTTTTAAAATACCAACTTCCTATTAAGTGTAATCCTTCCTTCTGAACATAGCTTTGCTTCCCCACTATCCACCCGCTAGAAAACTATAATTTTAATACAGAATAAACTTTAAAAACCGTGCATAATCTTGCAGAAGTTTTACGTATAGGACATATCTCAAAAGAACTCAGAACCAAATCGCTTCAGGCTAAAACAGAGGCATTAGGAGCTATATTTGTGAGCACATTGGGGCTTTCTGCATTTAAAGGATGGCACACTTTGGGATGGTCTAGCATTCTATTTTGTATCTATCTACCCATACACACACACACACGTATACGTGCACATATATATACATAAACAGGCATCTCCCAGGGAGGAGGATGACGTATGTCAAGTTTTAAAGTGTTACACTGGTATCATAAATTAAGCAAATACAGCCTTAAAATGGCCAGGCAGTCAGGAGAGGTAGTCTGACATGCTGCGAGGCAGCCTGGAACAACAATGAATCGTGCAGTTGCAGAGGGTGAGCTTCGTTATTCCTCAGGGCAGACTTTGAAAAGGTCTTGTCCAGACCTTTCCAGTCAGGACAGCAAAAGTACAGTTCTTAAAATTAAAGTACTCTTTCAAAACATTCTTATTCTGCAGCTATGACTCAAGAATGAATGGAGCTTGAATTTATCAAAAAGCTAAAGTTAACTCCTTAACTGGGGAATATAATATCCTTGCAGAACAGTGAAGTTGGTGTCAAATGTCAAGCCCAGCACTTCATACTAGGCAAAATACAATTTGGATTTTTGGTACTGCAAGCTCAGGCTTTTACATAAGAAATGTGATCTAACCTGAAGTAATCAATTCTGATAGGTAAAGGAGAAACGCCTTGTTCATCTAAGCAGAAAGCCCCAAGGTTATGAAAACCTCCGTCAATTTTTGCTCATCACTAAACAACACGGTAAGGAACACGCCTTCTGACACAGCCTCAAGCTGCTACACAAAACCATTTAAAGATGCAAACCTTCCCAGTGAAAAACCTCCTCAAACTCTGGAGAGCTGCCTATTCCACACGACATGCAGAGGAAAAAATATGGAGAGAAAAAATAATAAGTAAAAAAAGAAACAAAAAAAGGAGGAAGGGACAACACATAATGTGGGAGAAATGCCTCATAACTCTACCAGGAAAGCAATTATGAGCAGATTACAATTGATTTTCTATCTATGCTAACTGGAAATGACTACAGTTTGAAACCAGGAGGTAAGAAAAATGACTGCTTCTTGTTACACCATCTCACATCTGCTTTTGTTATATTCTACCTTTAACATATAATTTAGTAACTAAAATGAAGTGTCAATTCTTTCAAGCATAAAAATATGGGTTTGTTCAATTAATGGGCTTCTTGCTTCAAACATATGGTAGAAGCAGTGCTTTTATTGAAAATATTTAGTAAGCTTGAAGACAGGAGGCATTTTAAACGTAACTATACATATGTAACAAGAGATACAAAGCACCACTATACAATAACTTCAGTCTGAGGTCAGAAACATTTCAATCTCTTGATAGAAACAACTTGCTGCAGAATTTCTTTTTCTTTCTTCAGGCACAGTTTTCAGTACCACAAGACAAAACCCGAAGCATTAACTACCTTGATCACTAATAAGGCCACTGGCTAGCTGCCATGGCAACAAACACTACGGAAATGAGTAAAGGATGAAATATCTCTTGAATAACTTAAGAAAACCCAACACCTTATCCATGGCTTCCTACCTACATGTGGGACACTGCTCCACAGAACAGCAAAAGCAGCAGAACAGTGTTTACACCATAACCTTACACATCATGCATTTTCTAACCTTCCTCTTCATTACTATAACCCCTTCCTACTCTTTCTTACTACTGGCACTCTCTTCCAAGCACTTTAGTTCTCAAGAATTATTTAAAATACAAACTACAATGAGATTCATGACCGAAACCTCTTTTAATTAAAAAATTAAGTGCAACCAGCAAAAAAATCTACACAGACTTGAAATGTTCAAGGGCAGATTTGTTTTTTGTTTGCTAGTTTGTTTGCTTTTAAATTACTGGTTCAAGCCAGAAGTTATGGATCTGACACAGAAAATACCAGAACAGATTTTATGACTTCTGTAATGAAAGAAGTCAAACTAAATTACACATCTCCTTTATACGGAACACAGAATTGCTTAGCTATAGGCATTTCTGACTACAACAAAAACTGACCTGAGCCAAGCAAGTTCCTTGTTTCACCTCCTGCTGACTTCAAACTGTCCTTTTCCAGCTTGCTTAAAGACTGTTTTCAACTTCACATAGGATGCATAAGATTTCACAGAAGAAAATCTCATGAGGTTTTCAACTTACCTATATAAAATTGAACAGTAAACAGGTTTCATCAAATATTGAACTGAATCTCCAATCTCTTCAAATCTCAGCTGCAAGCCTAGTTTTTGTCAAAAGATTAAACAGCTCTGGAATACCACTAATGTTTTTAAAGGTTGGTACAACCCGGAGAATCAGGCAGTGAAATCACTCCACAGGACTGTGCTCAGCTCAGCAGTCAGCCTGAAATGCACAATCTACACAGATGAGTCAAGTCCGGGTAACTCCTTCATGCTTTGTCAGGTTAAGAGTATGGGATTTGTTTTTAAATTGCATACCTTCAATAAACTCCACTTCTCTTTGCATTTACAGTACAAGACAACATTTTTAAAGTGTGTTTTGATTTGCAGATGCCTAGAAATACAGTTAGTGGAGCTCTGGCTATCAGGATCTTATAAACAATAACTGCCTTTTGAAAAGAATCACAAACAGTAAAGGTAAATATTAAGACCAGTGAGTTACTGTTGGATTAAAACCATGAATGCAGAAAGGTTTGTGGAGAAACAAAATACTTTTAATTGGTTCAACTACCTCCATTAGGGAAAAAGAAAAAGTTTCTGAATTCTCAAGACTTGCTGATGTAATTAATAAAAAAGAAGGGGGTAGTGAGAGAAAACACAAAAACCTTTCCCTCAAATAGTCACGAACGTGCTTTAAGCTAACTTAATAAATTCTCTATTCACTACAGTACACTTTGTTGAAGAGTAATACGTCACTTTAAGTATCACCAGACAGAAAGTGGAGTTCATTAAGATTTATCTAACACGGTACTGGAAGAAGTGGTACCATGAACTCACTGGCTCACACCATGGGCAAATGCGAAGTGGTAAGAAGACAATGGAAGAGGAATGTCCCTGTCACTTTGAAAACTCAAACATACTTAAATAGTTTATTTTCTTTCCAGATCAAAAGACTACGCTACTGCTATTCTAAATACGCCGTTAATTGCATTAAGAGCCGCAATTATGAATTATGTCTCTGCTTTACAAACACAGATCAAGAGAACAAGACAAAGTAAACAAGACATCTCAGTACATCTGTTGCTAAAGAAGCATGGTCTACTGTTCAGTGGGATAGATTTACTTAACCCAACTTTCAGCAACACCATGGCTTAAGGGCTATTTAGCCCTACCAAAGCTACCTAAGCAGTCAGGCACGGGAGTGCCAGACAGGGCCACAGCCGGCTGCATGAGGTGCTGCACAAACACAGCCCAGCAGTTTCCTCCCCCGGGGGCATTATAAAATAACGTCACTGCTCTACAAATACAACCGTACATGCCCAGCGCTGTTACGCAGACATGCCTGCAGAGTTAGGTCCAAAACACACAGGTGGATGAAAATTAATTTTTAAGATAAATTGGAACTTAAAAGCCACGGCTAGATCTGAGAACGGTGCAGTTAACGCTCTCAGAGGTTTCTGCCTATTACGGTTTGGTTAAACAGCACAAGCTGCAACTTACGCAGCCGGTTCTCTCACCCAAAGTGAAGAGAACAGATCTCTACTGTTCTCAGAGAATTCTTAAAAACAACCCAACAAAACCAACCCGAACCCAGCCCAAATCCAGCAGTCAGAAGCAGGGTAACAGCAGGGTAGGTAGAATACCTGAAATAACTTCTAAATCCCTTTTCAGGTCCCCGGTACTCCGGGTGCGGGTGTCCCCCAGGACAGCGGCAGCTCCGGACAGCCGCGGTCGTGCCCCCGGGAGCAGCCCCTCGGGCAGGCCCGGCGCTGGGGTCGGCAGCGGCCAGCTCCAGGAGAACTTTCCGCAGGGCCGGGGCCGGCCGCGGGGCCTGCCGAGGAGTGGGGCGGCCGGCGCCAGCCCCCTGGGGTGGCGGGGCAGGGACACGAGGCTGTCGCCTACCTCCCCGCGCAGCACCGGGCGGCGGCGGCGGCTCTTCCCGGCCGCTCAGCGGCCTCCGCCGCCCCGGCGACCTCCGCCGGGCAACCTCGGGGAGGCGCCGGGGGCAGGGCCGGCACCACAGCCCCGTGTTGACACACGCGCCGGCTCGGCCCCAGCAATGGGCGGCGCCGGGGCGGAAGCGCGGAGCGGGCATT
>JBCJKH010049232.1:0-10936 GCA_039877255.1 Loriculus beryllinus
CATGGAGAACTCAAAGAAGGCCCACTTAGGCTGTCCTATTTATGGGATAAAGTGGTTGGTTTATAATCAAACTGCTTATGATGGGAAATGTGTGCATGAGACATCTTGTATGCACAACTTTCTTTGTTCCTTGATGAGTCTTGGTAAAACCACCCACTATCCATGTGTTAATTGTATGATTGGTGTTCCAAGCTCATATGCAGGGATGCTCATTGGGTCACTTATCCTATCTGTGGGTTTCCCAAGGAAGTTCTTAGCCTGACTCCAGCTCAGACCTTTACATCCTTTGGAACCTGTGCCAAAATACTGCTACTTTGTTTAAGGGGGTCGAGTGCATCTGTCACAATACAGCAGAGCAGAGATGAGGAAGGAATGTGAGAACACTGCTAATATCTCTGCTTCTGAGAGTATGAAATTCACACGTTTGTGTACAGGAAGTACAATAGAAAGTACAGCAATTCTTTGCAGTGTGTATTCCATTACAAAAGACATATGTCTTGGCTGTTTTTCTGGCATAGATGAGCTCCATCCCGGGAGCATCTTGTAAAGGATCTGGTTACCAGCAGCTCAGGCAACATTTAGTCATCTCTTTAGATTCCTAAACAAATAAACAAATAAAGTGGGTTTTTTGGTCCCACTGATAAAGCATTTGTTCTGCCACCATCAGAAAAGCCTAGAAAGCTGCAGTTCCACATAGTTTAAAAAAAAATCATAAAAGTAATTATGAAATAGTTCATGCAATACTCAGGAATTGTCTCCTTAAATTCTGATGGAATATTACATAAAAATTAAAATAAGTATTCAAATCATAAAATATAAGATTAAAATCACAAAAATGGCTAACGTGAAATTATCTTGAAATATATAATGAACTATTTCCTTATACTGCATAGAATATTAATGGAATTTTATTCCTCGAATATTGTAATTTTAATGAAGCTTCATAGAAATATTATCAAAATGCCAAACAAAGCATAAAGAAGTAATCACAGGCACAAAAAAGACACCTAACGTGAAAGTTTCTTTTCCATACATAAAAAATGTCCTTTACACTTCTTAAACTCATATATAAATAGTATACTAGGACTTTCAAAGAGCTTTTGAAAACACTTCTTCAAAGGAAACTAAGTTGTCATGGGATGAAAAGAAAAGTCATCCCTTGGATTAGCTACTGATTAATGAATAGGGAAAAGAGGTAGGAAATAATTGCAGTTTTCACAATGAAGGGAGGTTGCCAGCATAATCCCGAAGGATCTATACTAAAACCTGTGCCTTTCTATGTGTTCCCAGGTAATCTAGAAAAGGATATGGATAGTAAGATGGCAAATGTTACTGATGATTCTAACTTACCCAAAGGAGGAAAAGGGAAGAAAAGCAGAAGGAGATCACAGTTTTGAGTGAGTGGAAAATAAAACATGGAATTAGATAATGGTAAATGAATACTCCTTACATCAAAAACTATGAAGTAGAACTGGAAAATGTACAGAAAAGAAAGGAACAAAGGGTCACATACATGCAGGTGTACAGAAGTTTCTGTGTAAGGGATCAGCATGACTAGGATTTTAAACTTTGAAATGGAGCAATGGAAAGTACTGTGGAGAGAGAATCTACAAATGCAGGGTTTTGTGTTGGTCCATCAACTAAATTATGTCCATCAGGTAAGGATTTAAACTCATCTGAAGATAAGGATTCCTTTGCAAATCAATACTTGGGACTTTCCCTGCTTCTCTGCATCAGCCACCCTCATCATTGATTATGCTTGTTTTTACACTTGTTAAATTGCATCAGGGAAAGTTTCTACGTCACTGACATGGTCAAATTTGTTGTCTTATTTTTACCTGGAAAAAAAAAAGTTTGCACACATTGCAACAAAAACTATAGGTCCAACAACTGTTTTTTACGGAGGGAGTTTGCAGAGCTGTAACTTCTGCAGTGTCTCTCCTACACCACATAAACATGATGCTCTAAAAAATAGATCACCTCGTGAAAAATCTCTGCACACCACTGTTTAGAATGCTTTCAACCTGGACAAGGAAAAAAAAAGGGTAATTGCTCAACTAATGCAAAACGAGGCTCAAGGCTACAATTATTTAAACAGTGATGCCTGCTAGCCATGCCTTTAGCTGCTGAACAGAGCTGCTTTCAGTCCTTGCATCAAGTAAACCTGCAGAGCACTGAATATATTAAGTACAGAAATGTTTCTTTTTCATTCTGAGTAAAGCTGTAGTTACATAAGTGATGAAAGAATGAGTTTGCCTGGAAATGCTGCATAAACAGTAGAACTTACTTGTTATTAGAAACAAACCTGAAAGCAATGTTCCAGTCTTTCTGATTACTCTTCTGTGAATTGGGGGGTTTTGGTAGTTTTTTCTGTGTGGTGAAACTAACCATCTTTTAATTATCTTTGTGGAATTTCACTGGCCTCACTCCAGTATGCCTATGTCCCTCTTGTACTTGGAAGCCCAGCACAGAACAAAGGAACCCAGGTGTATCTCATCAGTGCTTCTTTAGTAAAGAGCAAAGATCACCTCCCATCACCTCCTGGCAAAGCTCATTATAAAGTGAGTTTATCCATTTTTAAAAAGGTTTTGTATTATTTATCAGGATTCTTATGAATATAGAATTGATAAATTGTTCTGGATTGTTCTCTAGATGCACATCAGCAAACCAAACACTGCTGTCTTTAGAAGAAAGCTTGACAAATGTCTACACTACCAAGAAACAGGTGGGAAGTTAGATGTAAGTGTAAATGTAAGGTGTTTTCTTAATTTATTTATTCATTTATTGCTTCCTCTTCCCCCATTCCCTTCCCAGTGTTTTTAGAAAGTGTATGTTTTCAGGAAATTAAAACCACAATTATTCTTCTTTGGTATTAAGGAAGATAAATGGCACAGTGTTATATGAGATGATGGGAATAGTATGAAATGAAAGAGTAGAAAAAGAGTCAATATGATAACATACTTGATTTAAATATCTGAATTGAAATGAGTGCTGACATAGGAAAACAAAAGGTTGAAAAATTCATACAGTTCATATGCTATCATCTGTACTTTGTGTTCCGGTACCACCTAGGATTCTCCTTATGCAAGGTGTAGCCCAGATCTAAGATGAAAGAGCATTCTGTGCTCCCAGATAACACAAATCATGTTCATTTGCAATTCATTTGAAGGCTTCACTGCTTTCCAGAGGTAGTTAATATCTGTATTTATTAGGACATTTCTTGTAATACTTGTGAAATATCTAAAATCTTAATGTATGCAAAATAACTTTGATGATAAAGTGCATAAATTCTCTTTATTGTGATGTCTTTTATAATTACAGTCAGTGACTTAAAGGGTATTTTGAGACAAAGGGCGTCCAAATCTTCATAAAATTTAAAGCTAAAGAAGGTGAAGATACTATCATAAGCATCTAGATGGCCCTTCCCGTGTTTGCCAAATCATTTCTCTCATTGAGAGAATCCTGTACTGATTCCAAATACTTGAGGTTAAATAAGAACATGTGTAGAAAAATACTCCACCATAAAAATTATCTCAAAGGTCTGGATTCTAACTTAAGCTGTCAAAAAGGCATCTGGTATAAGCTACACAAATACAGACTTCCTCTTATAGTCAGTGAAGTTCAACCATATGAAAATAGCTGTCTAGGCTGGATGAAATGGATCAACGCAGAAGTATCTATTTTTCTAGATAACTACATTTTTGAAGTCTAAAATGACGTGAAATGCATCCCTCCAAATATGGATTTTTAGGAGTTTGTCCTCTGTGTCCATGGCAAGGTAATTGATTATCTTCCTTCACTGACTGAAATAGGAGAATGAATTCTTGGCTCCTAAGATAGGCTAGATGGAAAGATTCTCCCACCTCTTCTCACTTAAATGCTTTCTGAAGATCACAGGCAGCAAGTAGCTATCTAACAAATGCATGCATAAGCCACCTAAGCAATAAATGGTACAAGTACAGAAGCAACTACAGAACAGCTTGCATCTGCTTGAACAGTTGTTAAGAACGGAGTGTCAGGAAGGAGCCTCCAGCATCTGCAATCGCTCTGGCACAGGCTGCTTATCAGAAAAAGAAAGCTATTGTATGACAGAAGAATCTTTTGAACTACTGTGATATTGTTTGACCAAATTCCATGTTCTTTTGTTAAATACATGCTTTACTTTCAGAGTGAGTCTTCAAGCTGCATACATAATATGAAATTTCTTAAATTTTAAGAGTTGTAGGGTAGTGCAAGAAGGTATGGGACAGTTTGCAGAGATGCTTTAATACACCCCAAACTGGAGGCATTTCCTCCTTTTGTAAAACTTTTAAGCTTTAGTCCATGGGACTTTGTTATTTTCTATTTCTTTAATTCATTAAATTTCAGTAAAAATGTTAAGGAGGTAACAGTTAAGCAATAAAAATGTTAAGGAAGCCTAAAGAGACAAGTGGTTTTGTGTTATAACCATTCCAGCAAACACCTGTGAACTGTTGAGTTTAATTGGGTTACAGCTGGTGCAGACTCTGTATGTGGAGAGAGGGAACAATGTGAGTGAGGAGGTGTTTAATGGCTTATTGCTGTGTATTTACAGTGTAGTGTCTTGATTGTTTCTAGCTATGCCCCTTGCTCCCAGCTTCCTCTTTCACAGCAGCAGATTGGAGCAACCCGGACAGCAGAGTAACAGTGATTTAGCATGCATAAACATTCCCCAGCCTTATAAAATAATGAGTTTACCATAATAATGAGTGTTATTTGAGCGTGGAAGTTAAAGAGGGTTGGGACAAGAACAGGAGTTGCCGTATTAATTTTCCCCAGCCTCTTTAGACTGTGGCCTTCAACAGTAGTAATTAAGGTAAAGGGTAACATGTTTCAGTTATTCTCATGGGACTGCATGGAAGGTGTATGGTTCAGGTCATGCAATCAAAATGCAACAAAGAATGAGCATAACTTCAAGGCCTGCTGGGCACTGCTATATGTAGATTGCAGCCCTATTACACTTACTGTCTTCAAATTCTTATCTCAGCCAGTGATTTCCCAGTAGGTGGAAATGTTTATTATGTGTTTCTGTATGCACAGCACTTTCTGTAACAGATGATGGTCCTGAGGAAGTGCAGTTCAAAACCAGATGAATTTATTAATGCAGTTCAGAAACTGGTATGTTATGTACCTATTCATAGTTTATTTAAATTTGTGATATTTCTATATAATATGTTTTAACACAAAAAAAATATGTGCAAAAACCAGTGTTAAGCAGAATGTCAGCTTAAATAATCATCATGGACCTTCTTGATGTTAATAGAATACTAACAAAATGTCTACCAGAGGCTTTCAGTGCATGAGCTACATCAAAGTCAAGGCAATTGATACAGAAAGTCACTAAGAAAGGACAATACTGAGAGGGTACTGAGAGGTTACTTATTGTAACCATGCATCATGTCATTCAAAAGCCAAACCCATCATGTTTCTTGGCCAAAAATCTGAGTAATAATATGATGAAATAAGAGCTATTGGACTACAGCAGAGATGTACAAAATATGTCACCATTGAACTCCTCATAACCATGAGAGATTTTATGATTTGCTAATTATATTACGACACAGAGAAAAGGATTTTCTGAAATAGGCAGACCCCATGAGGCATTTAAGAAGAAAGCTGACATGCAGTCTGCTGTAGCTTCAGTTTCTGAAATCATTTGAGGTCTGAGCCATTGTATGCAGAACATGCTATAGCAGAGTATCTTTCAAGTACAAGAGCATTGTCACAATTCTCCCAGCTCTAAAATGAAAACTAAAATGGCCCCATTGATAATTAGATGAATATCTAACATAGATGGAATTTCAGTATATGCAGGAAATAATGCTTCTCTTTTGGTTCAGAAATTGGCTAAATCCTCATTTTGCCTTTGATTGTTCCTTCTGATTTGCTGCATTATTTCTACTTTCTCAATCTAAAGCTTTTAAATGCCATTTAATTTAGTCTCCACCGTGTACTGAGATAAAATGCCCATAGAACATGTTCTGATTAAATTCTCAAGCTTATTCATCATGAGGTGAAACTATCCATTTGTAAACTTACATGCCATCTTCATCAAGAACTCTGTACATCCAGCAGACAGATATTGAATAAGTGAATATAGAGGTAGTTGGCTGCATCTTCAACAATGTATTTCTGTGAAAAAATCACTTGTCCAAATGAAAATCTAGCACCTTGGAAGACAGTGTGTCTGTTTTACGAGCCTCTCTGGATAGCCTTGAAAACATTTGCATTCCGTTTCAGAACACATACAGCAATGAAGCCATATGTGTTGAAACACTGACATGTCTTCTCATTGAAAACAAAATCTGTGTCTTTATCCTGACACTTAGAAATCTCTAATTCTTTGTCCTCTACAACAGTATCAGAGGATGATTCAGGATGGAAGGAATCTCAGAAGGTCTTCAGTCCAACCTGCTTCTCATCCAGTCTGAGCCTTTCTTGTTTCATCTTATGCTTGTGGTCTCCCATCTTCCTACTGTATTTTCTCAATAAACTGTCAACTGGTACCGGAAGACCAGGTCTAGGTCTTCCTAGAGTCTTGTCTTCTCCAAACTAAACAGGCCTATTGTTTCAGTCCCTCTTCATTGATCTTATTAGTGTCAAAGCTACCAGATGGGTAGATGTCAAAATTACTTCATCATCACCCAGTTTTTCCTTGTTACAAGTATGCATCCTTTGTTCATGGACTCACCCATGCAGTACTTGAATGGATTGGCTTAAGCTTTGCAGCTCAGTCCTGCAAAAGTGAATGGAAAATCATGAAATCAGTCTCTCACAGAACTTGGTAATTACGGTTTTAATCCACACTTTTCAAAGTCACAGAATTCTAGAAAGGTTTGAGTTGGAAGACAGAGTTCATTCAGTCCCAGCCTGCTGTTCATTCAGTTCCTTTGTTCCTTTCTTAAAAATGGGGGCTATGTTTCCCCTTTTCCCCTCAGTGGGAGCTTCACTAGTGTGTAGCTACTTTTCAAATAGGATGGACAGTGGCTTTGCAACATTACAGCTCCTTCAGGACCCTCAGATGTATCTCATCAGGTCCTATGGACTCGTGCACATTCAGGTTCCTGAGATGGTCACTTTAGCAGTGAGTCACTAGAACATGTGTTCTTTTTGAATGGTGAAGGATGGACAAAGTAGTAAGGAGCTATTTTTAAATCTCTAAACTGCAAAATATCTCATTGAGAGCAGTGCACCCTGTCCCTACGTACGTGGTGACTGCTTAGCTGAGCTGCAACTTTTCTCCACGTAGCAAGTCATTCCATAAACACAAATCAGATTGAAATGATTGAATAGAATGACAAAGTTTCTATTTATTTTGACAGGAATTAAAAAAAAAAATAAAAAAAAAATTGGTTTGAATTTGGAGGTGCATATTAAAGACAGCTTAGAGAAAGAAATTACACTACACTTCAGACAACTAATTTAAGCCAGGTGAAGAAGACCCTTGTCATCTTCAGAGATGACCCCTTATCATCTTGTCAGAGCATCTCATGCCTTTTTAATAAAGGGTACCAGTTTCATTTACATGCACAGCATTAGTTTTAAATGAACTTGTGATGAAAGCATCTTGGTATGTTCTTCTCTTACAAGATGCAGAAAGTGGACACATCCATGACTTTTCTTAACACTCAAAGGAACTGAATTGAACTTCATCCCAGTAGAAAGGGATTTTAGGTATACTGAATTAGATCAGTGCAAAGCAGGGACTACTTGAAGGAAAATCCACATCATTTACAAAGAAAATAACAGATAGTGACATTAATTGCTAGGCTTTGTTCTGCCTATTAAATATTGAATGAGGCAGCTTGACAGATGATTTTATAATGATGCACATGGGATTTTTTTGGTGATGTTTTTATTTCTAATACACTCAGGATCTCATTGGCCTCATTTGGTTTGAACCTTTGTAATGTGCATCTTGTTATCCCAGATCAGATAATTAGACCCACCGCAAGAACATTTTATCAGCTGCTAATAACCTTACAGCTCAAAAGAACATAAAAATTAGTATTAACAATAACGTAACGATCAGCTCAATCACATCACAGGCAAAACCAAAAATCATTCCCACCTCCTGCAGCTGGAACATGAGAAACGTTTTACTGTGGTAACTATTACTAGCACGCCAACAGTGTGCTGTTGTAACAGTCAAATATCCTGATGAGAATTTTGTGATTATTTATGCTCTCCATCTTTCTGATCTTGCAATTCTTTTCTCTTATCTTGTACTTTGAATACAAGGTCTTTAGAGATACGGTTAATTGAATGTAATAGGGTAGGATTGTATTTAATCCTACATCTTTTACAGTCCCCGTGTTCCTTCTTTGGTGGTACACAGGGTAGTTTTTAGCTTTGTTTTATGGAGCTTCTGAGAAGTGGCAAATTTCAGTATTAACATGTCCATAAGGAGATTTTTCCTTTATCAAGACATCTAGAGTACGAAAAAGTTAGATACCAAGGAAGAGGGGACATGCAAGGTAACTAATGTAAGAATTCTAGTTTTAGTAGAAAATCCTACTAATGATTTACTAAGGTCTCCATGCCTGGGGTTTCTTTTAGGACTTGATCAACATCTATTGAGGTCAGTTGCAGTCAGCATAAAAACTGAACTTAAAATAGTAACCATATAGAACCAATAGTAAGAGTACACTGCAGGTAATAAAGCTCACATCAGCCTAATGCACAGATTGTCCCACTCTTCATTAGGAACCATTAGAAAGACTTCAATGAAAAGCTTGTTTTTAAAACACCATTAAGCCCCTAAAGGAAAACAACATAAAGGACAAGCACGTAGGAAGAGTGCATCCAACATAACAAGCCTGAAAGTCTTTTTGTATGGGATCTAATTAAATTATTTAGATGATAAAAGAGTTCTAACACTGACAGTATTCCATATGAACTGTTTTGATATTAAAATATGGCAACAAAAATGTTCTGAACATCACGATGGCTCTTCTGCATGTGCCGTTACAGTGCAAAAGCTTCAAAACCAGCCACAATGAAAATGTTCTTGGATAAAAAAGATTCAGTACTCAAACTATACTGCTTGAGTTTCCTGCCTGCAGTGGTTGTAGGGAAATTACCTGGATGCAGAATATTGATTTGCGGGTCATTCCTATGTACATAATACTACATGACACTGAACTAATGAGAAATGCAAATTTGTCTCAGCTCTGCTACATAGGAAAGATTCACTGAGGGAAAAATTATGTGAATTCAGTTTTCATGTCTTATCCCCAGCAAGTTCACAAGCGCGAACCCAGAGACAAATTGTGCTGTCTGGCTCCCTCAGAGCAATATATCCCAGCAGGTAGTCCCAATGTATTTCTGTCCATTTATCCGTCAGCTTCATCTTCCCAATGCCAGTTTGCCATATTCCCTTGTTGTGTTTGAGACATTCCTCACTAAAACCTTATGTGAACACTATTCTACAATGTGTGGGGGGAGAAATCCAGGGAACTTGTTTCTCCTACAGCTCCTTTTTTGTATTGCCTGCCAGCCCCATGCAGACAAATACTGTTCAGGATGGTTTTGAGTGAGATTTACAAGTTTCTCTACAAAATGACTGGCTAGTTCAAGAACTGAAATATGTATTTAAGAAAAACCCAATGGCAAAGTATTTCAAGTTCAAACTTTAATCATTACATTTAGCAATTTGTAAGTTAATTACACGTAACGTTGTTGGAAATGTGGACTTCCATTTGAAGTGCCTTCAGTGCTTGCTAAATTTCTGTGCTAATAACACTAAGTATAATTAGTTCTGTTACCACCTGTAGTATACTAATTTAGTTTTGGTCCCATCCCAGCACCCATCTGCTCATGAACATCAGTTACAAAAGCCTGAAGGCTTCTTTGTAGTGTGCCAAGTTCAGGTGTATACATATGTGTATTACAGTAGATGCAGAATAACTGATAGAGAATAGCAGATGCAGAATAACTGATAGAGAATATTTGTCTCTTCTGGGATGAGATGGCTACAGTTCTGCTTTCTGAATGAATAAAACCTTGCAAATGGGAACCATGTGGTTAAGAGCCATGTATAGTCGTGAATAAGGTTCTGTTAAACCAGAAGACAGACTGTTGCATGACACCAAAAAAATCTTATCAAATGTGACATGCAAAACCAATTTATTTTCACAAAAAATGCTTATACTGAATTATAATGTAAAAGTACAAGTCAAATTCTTGTGTTGAAAGAAGAATGAAATGAAGTGTTCAAGAAGTGCTTTAAGGTCTCTTTTTACTTCTTTAAGAGATTCGCACGCAGATAGGTTCTAGAGTTTTCTCTTATTATTCTGTTAGACACTACACAACAACAATAGAAGAAGATTACAATAAGAAAGGTCTCTGGTATTAATAGAAAAATGGGAGACATGCTCTGAAATTTAATTTGCATTCGATATCAGGTAAGATAAAAATACAAAACAAAACCCAGGGATGGAAATGCAGACATTGAAAATTAGCCTGTAAAAAAAATGCCCTTTTTAGTTAGTAGTAAAGCCCTACCAAGCAGGAGCTTTAACTTCCTGCTGCACACGTCAGAAAAGATCTAAATTCACTGCTCTAAGTAGACTACCATATCAGTATGCACACAATATTTGGGTTTATGTGTTTCTTATGTAAATGTGTTTCCAACTTTATAAACAAAACTGTAATTTTCCCCATTTTTTCCAATAAAACCCTTTTACTTCTACTTTAATCTTCCACAGTGTTTAAAGTGGAGTTAAGTGCATTTCATACTCAGAGTGCAGCACTTACGCGAAAGCAAAGATTTCAAATAATTCAACATACAGAGACAATTGCTTCCTGGTTTATCTTCACATCTGAAGAATAGTGGTATTTTTATCATTAAAGCAAAAGAATCAATTTGCTTGTGACTAGTGGCAAGCATGAAAAGAAAGACAGAGATACTGCCAAG
>JBCJKH010049233.1:0-25974 GCA_039877255.1 Loriculus beryllinus
CCACAGCGAAAACCTTTGACATCAGGGGCCATCCCCACATATGGCCACTCTCAGTTACTCTTCCAACTTACAGCTTTCATGAACTGGTCCTTAATTTCTTCCCACCTCTCCTTCTGCTTCAACACACTCCAGCAAAAAAATCCTTGATCACCTGGCTATTTGTACTATACGGATATGCTATTTATTTTCAGCTACCTATGCAACATTTACTTGTTATTTAGGAAACTGGTCATTCCAGCTCATCTTTCTAAACCTCTGTCACCTTGATGCCTTCTCTAAAACAATTTTGGTCTACTGGTTGGGGCGGGGGTTAGCAAATCAGTTCTTTTTTTTTTTTGTTGTTGTAGTCATGGCACAAATAAATGCAGCTAATGAGGGAATTTCTGTTGCCCAGTATCAACTTGAGCTAAGAAATTGCATAAGACCAAATAAGCTTGGTGGTAGCTGCCCTATACAAGCTTTTTCCAACCCCTTCCCCCAAATAATCAACTTCTTAGTGAACAATAGGTAATGATTTGACAACATGAATGTGAAAGCAGGCTAAAAAGTTATCCAGCACTGTACCTTGGAAGTAGCTAATAACAGCAAAAAGTAGATACATTTTCCCAGCACAGCCTCAGCCACCACCATTCTGTGGTTAGGGGACTTTCCAAGACAAGAGCTCATGGGTAACTAGCCATGGGCGGCTTTTCTTTCCAGACTTTGTCCAGTCACTTTTCTAATCCCTTTAAATTTTTATCATTCAAAAGTCCTGCAGCAAGTCGTTCAACAGTTTAACTACCCAGAGGAAAAAGTGGGAACCCATAGGAACCCATCTGCAACCTATCCACTATATCCATGCCACTCATAAATTTACTCCTTCATTTTTATTGTAAGTTAAAATAAAACTTCACAAGGTTACAGAGAACACCTTCTTACCACCACATTAATCTGTAATGTATCAATGCATTGCTAGTGAGGCAGTAAATTACAATTTTTAATCATTATTCTTCATCTGAGTGATGTCTCCTTCTCCTGGAGTCATGTGGGAGCAGAAACCAGCTGAGCTTTTCCAATCCATATAGTGCCTTTGTCTTTGCTTTATGTTTACTGTTTACCAGAACTAATTGAACAAAAACCCTTCCTCTGCTGAAGCCAGGGGAAAGTTGCCATGGCTTGTAGTGGGGTCAGGTATTTCTAGGTTTTGATGGTTCAGAGTGCAAGAGGTTTAAGCCAGTGTGCCAGGCAGGCTAGTCAGCAGTTCCCCAGGCTCAATCTCACTGATCTTTCCCATGGGTCTTTGATTTACTTCTTTGTATTTAGCAGCTTCTTCAAGAATAATACTGCCCGTGGATCTCACCAATGCACTTTCTTCCAGATCCTGGTTCCAGCAGAATACATTTCTGTTTATTGTAACCTTGTCTGTACTGTTGCCAGTCTGATGGACAATATTCAGACTATGTATTTAAAATTATGACTCACATTGTTTAGTCGTGATGATAATTTTTTTTAGCCTGAGTTTCCCTTCACTTTCATAATTTTTTATAGTGTCCTGTATGCTATATATTCCTGCCAGTGCAGTAGATGAGCCATGCGGGAAAGCCCGTGCCTTCAGGACAAGGCAAAGCAGGGAAATCACAATAAACACGCAGCCTTGCTGGTCAGACAGAAATAGAGCCTGGCATTATGCAGAAATACTCTGCTGGAGTGCTCTGTCAGCCTCAAGCGATCACACTGAAAAGAGAGGAGCAGGACAGTGCCACAGCACCCTGCTCTGTCAGCCAGCACGTCCAGGGTACAACGACTGCTGGAGCTGGTTTGGTGTGCAGGCTCCTCCTTCCAGCCAAACTGGGCTTCCACCCCCACCGCCCCCACCCCCTCCCAGCACAAACAAGCTAGTAGAGATCTACTTCTATAAACTATCTGAAATACTCCCCTCTACTGCCACATTTGTTATTTTTCCCTTTTTACCGTTTCCCTTGGTGTACCTACATGGTGCTGTTCTCCAACTCTCTCAATATATCATTTCTCTTAGTCTTGTTCCACCCTTTATTCTCCTTAATTAACCTTTAAAATCAACATTTCCAAAAGCTCCAATATAACACAAGTAAAGCCAGGCTGGCCTTATGAGATGTGCTTATCAGGGTTTTAAGGTGAACTCCCCTGCCCAGGGGCAAAAGCGAACCAATATAGCCCAGAAAAGCTAAAGGAAACAGGTTTCTATATTCAATGACTTACTAAGCAAGACACAAAGAGGGAGAGCTGAGGCAGACTCATAAGCTGTAAATGAGATGTCTAAGAACACAAATTTCTGCAGAAATACATGTTTGTAACAAGATTTACATACCTGCAGCCCTTCAAGGACAACTAAATATCACTTGATTTTCTTTTAGCTTATTTACATTCCCTCTAAAACAATCTGACAGGAATGTTAACTCAAGTCTGTGATGCTGGCTCTTAGCTTTTCAGTGGGCTGATGTTTTGACTTTATTGAACAGAGGATGCTGTGCATACACATGCAGCACTTGTCTAACAGAGTTATGGTGATTAGATGTGTAGAACTATGCAGAGCTATAAAGTAAAAACCCTTGCGTGGTAAAAGCTTACGTCACCAGAAAGCCTTGTATAGAAATATTTTCTGTCATTAAAAAAAAAAAACAAAACAAAAAACAAAAAACAACCCAGCTTTACTTACTCTAGTAATGCTGTGTGCACTGAACAGGGCAGATGCAGGGACAGGCCTTCTGAGAGCTAGTTAGGACCACTGCAGGTGGTCCTCAGAAACTAAGTCTGGTCGCTCAGGGTCATATTCAGCTGTGTTTTAATAGCTCCAGGGATGGAGGTTCCAAAATTTCTGTGCTCCAATGCCCAGTCACTCTCAAAATGAAATTTTATTTACTAACATCTAACAAATATTTCCCTTGTTGCAATCTTATTTGGTTGCAACATTTCCCTTGGTTCTTTCTCAGGATAGGCATAGCGGGAATTCAAGCTGCAGGACTAAGGTTCACTGAGAACAAGCTGTGCTCATAGAAAGTCACAGTGAGCTCTAAGTCCTTTCTGTACAACAGGTCAACCTATATGTGATACACTTAAATCAGACCGTTTTTCTTAAAGAAAGACAGCTATGCTTACTTTATTGCAATAGATTTTTCTCCTTGCCACACTGGTCAAATAAAATAAGCCAGCCATTAAACTGAAAAAATGACAAGAAGCTTACTGGGCTTCCATAACATTTGGTATGTATCATACTTGTCTTTTACTGATAATCCCAAGGTGACTTGCAAAATGACAGGCAGTCTGGCCCTCTGTACAACCATATACAACTTAGTCATCCCAGAGATTCATGAAGGCTGAGCTTCTAAGTTTAGCTCAAAAGAGAAGCAAACTGCAGTAATGTTAATCACCTGGATCCTGCGGTCTGAGGTATGGTGCCCTCCTCACCAGGCATCATGTTGTTTTCTGAAAAACTTACTAGTTTAGTTTAAATGGTTTTGTGTATTTTGTTCAGAATTCAGAATGTTCTAGTGCATCTGTCACAAAGATGCTAAATATTTTATTAGCTGCTGAAAATGCTGTTTCTGTGCTGGCAAGCCTTGTTAGATACTTCATGTTAGAAGGTCTAAGACTTACTGCATTTGCAAGGAGGCTGGTCAAGCTGAAGCGAAGAGAGAAATGGACCTGGAGGCACCTCCAAGCCAGTTGTTCCTTGTTCCCACCATTTTTTACAAGTTCTAAGGTTTCTCCTGCAGTAAAAGCTGTCTGAAGTAAAAGCTTCTGTCTGCTGTCTTCTCATAATTACAGGCCACTAAGATTAAACACCTGTTATTAACACAAGAGGCAAGATCCCTGGAATGTGGAATACAAGAATATTCCTCACATTTACATTTATAACATTAATCCTCTCACAGTCTGTTCTGTACAAGTGTTCTTCAAACACTGTATCTCCTTTCTCTGATAACCAATTGTGGGGTTTGTATCAGCCAATTTCCCTGCAGGCACCCATGAGGTCTCATGTACGGAACAACCCCTGCTGTATCAGTGTGCTGATCAGTGAAATCTGAAAGTCCTTTCTAATGCTGTCCCTGCCAATTACCTGTACATTTTTATATATAGACCCAATACCTTGTGTCATTAACCTCTCCAGATAAAGTATCTTCCCATTATTACCCTTTTTATGTAGCCATGAGTTATGATAGGGTTTTTTTACCAGTAACACCACAGAAGTTCATGCTGCAATGGAGAAATAGCACCTAAATCTTCTTTCAGAAATTCCATTCAAGTACCGTCTTCACTGAGATAGTAAAGCCTTACGTGAACTTATTAAAACTCTTAATACATTTTGTCTGAAGGCATTTATCCAATACCCTGTATTGTTCTGTTTTCATCATTATTTATCACTCTACTAATGTTTCTCTTGGTGCAGGTTTTATCAGCACTATCTTACGTGTTTTTCCAGAACACACACAAAAAAATTGAATTGCTTCTGGTGTACAATCATTTCCTGTAGAAACTCACTAGGAATTTACTGAGTCAGTAAAGATCTGTGTTGAAAGCTTCCTACTTGGCAATACATACTTTAACACATCCTTCTTGGTGCTACAGAAATATTAAGCACAGCCATTCAACTTTCTGCTGCATGACACTGACAAAAAATTAAAACACACTGCCTCTATGCTGTTCCTTCTATTAGCCACACATCCCCACTTACTAATTTTCTCTGCCAATTTACACGTCATAAAACTATCCTTCTATTATTTCTGGTGTTGAGGATTTTACCTGGAGTTAATGTCATGATAACTGCCCAACAGTGTCCCAAGGTGTCATGTTTGCTTTTTTCATCATATTTATGGAACTTAAGAGCAATTTAAGAGAAATACTCATTTGCATGGGAAGGCTGATCAGCAAAGCAGCTTCCATTTGCTTTAGGACTACCTAGAAACAGACTTGAACCTGCTTGCTCAACAGCCTGCCTTTTATGGATGGAAATGAGAAGATGTTGGTTATTTTGTAGCCATCCTGATTAAAACTTGTATTCATGTATCCCTGTTCCTCCATTTCTGAAACAACATGAGAGTGAAAACGGCTGCCTGTCCTCACTACAGTGCTAGCAATTTCATACTCTTAAAAAGCAGGACTTAATGGTACTGAAAAGTGTTACTTCTCAAGCAATGGGTGCGGATCCAAATGCTGTAAAACTACTTCAGTGGTACATTAAGCTCAGCTATTATCTACACAAAAAAAAAAAAAAAATCACAGCTCTCTTAACCATTGAATCCCAGCTCTTCAAAAGCTTTTGGACAGATCTATGCCCAACAACACAGCCCAAGCTCTAATACCCTCCTGCAACATGCCATCATCGAAAAGGATGGAAATAACCAGCTTTTTGACCAGTTGTTTCTGAAGCTTTTTAACTGGGATGCTGATTTTTCATACTAAATAGCCATATATATATACACTGTACTGCTGAACCCAAGCTTCCCAAGTCTCTGTCGAATACAAGCAGGCTCTCCAGACTTTTAACAGTGGCTGTGTCAGCATTCACTAGCCCTCCCCTCCCCCTATGATTATCTCCTTGGCCTACAGCAGATGCAACCAGGCTGACATCCGCTTTCGCATGCACGCTTGTGACTCGCAAACAGTTTATTTTTCAGCTCTCGATGCCTGCCTTGGTTTTCACAGCAGCACTATTTAGGCTGTCAAGTCCTGGAGGCTGATGTTTGCACTCAGAGGCAGTACAGGAGAAGCTCTGGCACCAAACAGGACCTTCTCCCTGAAGGCCCGCGTGGGTTCCAGCCGGCACCCCCAGCGCCTCAGGACGCTGGGAGGCTGCTAGAAGGAGGCTGTGCGCGCTGTCCCCAGGGCTGCACTCGCCATGCACACCTCTGCCACCCCCCGGACATTCCCGCACCCCACGCCCGGCCCTACCACCCATCCCCGCCCCTCCAAGCCTCCTCCGACCGCCCCGCACCGGCTAACGCGGACCCCTCTCATTGGCTAGCTCAGTGCGCGAGCGCCGGTACCGCCAATGAGCGGCGGCCACGGCAGGGAGACGCGCGGCGCGTGGGCGGTGGGATGGGCCGGGCCGGCTGCCGTAGCGGTGGGCTGAGGAGCGGGAGGCAGCCATGGGGGCGCGTGCCGCGGGCTGCCTGTGCTGGGGTAGGAGCCGAGCGCGGCGCGGCCGCTGACGGGACGGGACGGGACGGGACGGGACGCGTCCTTGGGAGCGGCCTTAGGAGCGGTGGGACGCGGCTTCCCTGTCCCGGCTGCTTGGGGCCCGGCGGAGGCGGAGGGGGCTGGGCGGCCATTGGGCACGGGTGCGGAGCTACCGTGAGTCCGTTTCCCGTTCGTGAAGGAGCGGGGGTTCTGGGCCGTGCGGGTCTCTCCTCGCGGTGGCCGGCAGCGGGGCGGGTGGCGGCCATTGCCGGTTCCGGCCGCTGCGCCCCCCGCGGGTGTGGGTTATCGGTACCTGAAGCGCAGGTAGATAGTTTAAAGCTCTTGGCAGCAAAAACAAACAAACGGTGCTTATCTGTCGCCCTAATAGAAACGGGCAAGCTTTAGTTTCCATTGAGCAGTGATGATTGCTTGCCTGGCTGCCCTGACTTGAGAACTAGTGCTGTAAGAGCAGCAAGAAAGCAATGAGTGAAGACAAAAGGAGGAGTCCGTGGGGAATTGCGTTTCTTCCCTTCTCCCAGCTGCTGGGTCTTCTGTGCCAAATAAATCGGTAAACCTGTGAAGGAGCCCCAGTCGGGCTCCTCTGTTGAGGAAGGAGCGGGTATTTTAAGGAGGAAGTTCGCAGAATCATCATCCACGTCCCATAGCAAAAGCTTTTTTCTCTCTTCTCACACCCCACCCCCCCCGGCCATCTGCATTTTCCTGACGTAGATGCTTGTAGGAAAATTATCCTTTTATTTCCTAAAAAATAATTAAACCTTGAATATTGCACTGTAGAAAGGAAAATTAAGCCACCAGTTCATAAGTGACAAAACAAAAAGCAGTGATATGTGACTTGGTGAATTTCACTGTGTGCTTTCTTTTGTGAGTACTTTTCAGCAGGTATTTTTAGGTAAACTAGGACTTCTCTATTTGAAGTGGCAGAAATGGCTGAGGGAACTCTGTTCAGCTTCTGAAAGGATTCTGCTAGAGGTCTCCTTTAGGTGATGCTAAAATATGCTGACTTAAATGTAATGGTCTCATTCCACCTAAAGAAGGGTTTCTTGCTGGAGAGTGACTGTCACATTCAAGTAGCTTTTTCCATCCTTTTCTTACTCTATCCCAGTGGCAGCTGCTATTGCAGTTCACCATAACATGCTGTGACTGCCACAGATAGCCTTTGAAGTCAGTTGATAGTTTTGATGAAGTGCTGTTTGTACATAGGCATGCTGAATGGAGACAGCCAATGTAATGCATAAATCTGGTAATGTAAACCAACTAGGATCACACCAGAAGAAAAAGGTTGGGTCCTAAGGCTAAAAGAAGCATTTAGAAGAGGGGGTAGTGCAATGGATAGGGTGATGGGCTGCAGCATGGCAGTTCAGTCCAGATCTGTGGTTGAGTAACATGGAAGATGTCAGCTTCTCTCACCAGCAGGGTAGAAACTGGCTTTTCTTGAGCAGGACTGATAAGGCATAGGTGATGCTGTGCAGTCTGTGTACCATGGGCTGTGAAGTTTCTGCATCACTGAATTGTATCTTCCTTTCACATTCAGTCTTGAGAGAGAATGTGCAGCTTCCTATGCAATTTGCTAACCACTCATAGCAAAGCTAACAACTTTATTGTGTTGATCTAATTTAGATGTCTGAACTCTTACTCCCCCCAGTCTTTGGTGGGTTAAGGAAAGTCTTCTGCTATGTGGATTTTGTTAGAGATGGTTGTCATCTTTCAATCCCTCTGAGGTGGTAGAAGGAAGGATTATGAGGTTTCATGTGCCAAGTCTGAAGATACAAGATCCAGAAGTATGAAGTCTTTCTTCAGAGAAAGCAATGTATCTTGTACCTTTCAATTTTTTTTTTAGGATTCTAAGAGTGCTTGAGTTGTTAACCAGATATCTAGCTGTTGTTCTCCAGTCTAGTGCTAGAGAGATAACCCAGTGATAGACTAAGATCCTGATGAGCAAGAACGAAGGACCTCCTTACATTAGCATCAAGTCAGTCTTAAAATCAGTGTGATTGTACTAAAACTAGTTGGGACAATCCTGAGTTATGTGGTCCTATGAAAGATGTGTTTGCCTGCTGTGCAAGAGGTGTGGGCTTAAGAGGTTCTATGAGAAAGAACTGAAAGAAGTTGAAGCTAATTGTGGGGATCCCTGTGTAAGTTCTGCTGGTCTGGTAGAGTTAGAGTAGCAGCTTTGACAAACTGTTCTTTGGAGAGCTATAGTGGGAGAAGCATAACCCTAGCTAGCTTTGGACGCAGTGAATATATTGCGTGATCCTATGGAATCCTGATTTAAGTGAGGAGGAGAGGCATATATCTTGCCTTAAATTCTTTTTTTTTTAATGGCCCTTGAATCCATTGAGTCTGTTGTGTCTCCCCACCCTTTTTTTTTTTTTAACTTCTCTGCTGATTTGCAGGGAATAGGGAGATGATTTAGCTGTAGCAACAAGAAAATCATAAATGTTCTGCAAGAATGCTGATTTCTTTGCTTTTTGCTCTAGGCACAGTGAGCTGCACATTATTCCTTGTGGTTAACAGTTTGTACTCTGCCAGTGATGATGTGATAGAGCTGACACCAACTAACTTCAACAAGGAGGTCATTCAGAGTGAGAACCTGTGGCTCGTGGAGTTCTACGCCCCATGGTAAGAATTACAGCTGCATACTTGCCTGTTCTTATCGTGGAGGAGCAGCATAGGAATCTGCTGCTGATCAGTGCAGGGTTTCAGTCAGTTGTTGGCAGTACAGTTGTCAGTTTGATGGCCTCATGCCTAGCAAAATAACTCCAGTTGGAGTTCCTATTTTAAATTCCCTCATGAGGGAAAAAAGCAGGAATTGGTTTCAAGTTGGTAAATAGGGTCTAATAACAAAACCTTATATGCCATTTTACTACTCCAATTTTTACTGAAGCCATTGTTAAAAATGACTAATCAAAGTGCAATAGGTGAGAAGGCCCCTTACATCTGTCTCACTCATACTGATGTGGAAGCACAGAGCTTGAATTCACACTTAGAATTTCCAATTTCCTTTGAAAAATACTGGATTTGTGCATCTGAATTTAGCACTTCTGTCATGTGTCCTGCTCATGTCCAAAGCACGGAGTCTCTTCCACGTAAATTCTGATGATGTATAGTCCACCTTTGCACAAGTCCTCTGTGCTATTGCCATCCAAAGCTCCACATTCTGGAGAAAGGGGCCTTTCATTGCAGCAGCCTGACTGGGAGGCTTGGTGGAAACTTGTGCCACCTCTAGTGTTGTTGCAGCTTTACAGGCAAAAGAAAGCTTTATTGAACAATAGCAATCAAGTGTGGAACAGGTATAAGTAAAATGGTAGCTCTTCTTTCCCTACAGACTTGTGATACTGTGACTGTACTCTAGTTGCCAGTCAGCTGTTGCTCTTGTCTGCCAGACACCTCCAGAAAATGTGCCACAAATTCTTGCTAGTGAAGAAGTTACCTCTAGAATATATTTTTCAGGTCCCATCACATCCGTTTTAGTTTGCAATAAGTAGACTAGTGTGCAAATCTGGATTCTGGTGCTCATGTTTGCCTCTGTGCTATGAAAGCCAGCTAGCTTTTCAGATGCGTACATACACGTGTGTTTGCATGCACTTGTATAATGTATGTGGAGTACATGTGTTTTCTTCAGAAGTCTGATGATGTGATGTTGTGGCATAGCCTTTTCCCTCTTCAGGAGAAGATCTTTACTCTCTTAAGTTTGCTGTGAGCAATTGTTTGGTAATTGCAAACCCTCTGTATTTTGTGAAATAATTAGCAGGTCTGAATGACAATTACTGTGTTTTGTTTCCTAAAAGGTGTGGTCATTGTCAAAGACTAACCCCAGAGTGGAAGAAAGCAGCAACAGCATTAAAAGTAAGTTGTTTAGCCTTTCAAATGTGCTTATGGCAGTGGATTGAGGAGAGTGGCTGCTGGTCATCTGACTTGGGGCTTGGTCCCCAGAACTGTATCACTTTAGTCACACTTGTCCAGCCAGGGGAGTGGCCAGTCAGAAGCACTTAAACAGACAGTATTTTTTATGGGTGTTTTTCTTTTTTTAGAAGAAGCCATTGAATTATAGAGGAAGCAAGTAAATTCTGTCCCTGTGAATTCCCTTAACTGTTCTCCAGGGCTGCTTTTAACAGCACCAGAAGGCATTAGAATCTGGTCATCCCCCCAGATAACATGTTCCTCGTTTCTTCCTCACTGTTCTGTTGCCTGCCTCTAAAGTACAGGAAAAGCATGTAAAAACAGTGTTCTAGGCTGTTAGTGATAAATATTTAATTACAGAAAACTTGGTCAGGTAGTGATTTGCTGAAGTCTTGCCTATGTTAAATATATTCCCGTTCTTCAATCACAAGCTAAAAAAAGCCAGACAATTTAAAATCTGATTTGTCAGGATGAAGAAAGAATGGACAATATGGTATTCTGTAGGTTAGTGCTTCTGGGGGGACTGCACCTCTCTTCTGGTGACTGTTTTTGTACCCTCCTAATAACACACTCTCTACCCCCCACAGCATACACAGAGTATAAAATGTGTTAAATTGTTGTAGAGGTCTTGTCTTAGTATTTGTTTTTACTTCCACAGGGTGTAGTGAAAGTAGGTGCAGTAGATGCAGACAAACATCAGTCCTTGGGTGGACAGTATGGAGTCAGAGGCTTTCCAACTATCAAGATATTTGGAGCCAACAAAAACAAAGCAGAGGATTATCAGGGTAAATGTGATGCTTATTCGTGTGTTGCATGCCTGAAAACTTTCCTGGATATAGTAATTATGGTAGCTGCCAATGCTGTCTTGTGTGGTGTTTCCTTCCTGTCTAGTGTTTGTAGCAGCTGATACATGGATGGGTGGGACTACCTTGACCAAATTGTGCGTGTCTTAGTGTGGGCTAACAGTCCCACCTACAGTTGGTGGAGGTTCGTAAGCAGTTCTAAAGAATTATTCCTTTCTTCCTGTTTACTGAGAGTGTGCCACAATCACCCCACATCAGATAAGGGTGGTAGTTAAAAATTGGAGTGAAGTAATCATGTTGTTTGTGTTTGTCAGTGATGTCCCACCACTAGTACCATATCACTCATAGTCCAGCCCTGCTTTTTGTGAAAAATCCATATAGTGAGAGAGTATTAAGTTTGTTAATGAAGTTGGGAGCCTACCTTAACCTGGCCTTTGATGCTTCAATCGCTTGTTTTGCTGCATTGCAGGTGGCAGGACAAGTGACGCTATCGTTGATGCTGCTTTAAGCGCTCTTCGGTCCCTGGTGAAAGACCGTCTTAGTGGCAGAAGTGGAGGATATAGTTCTGGGAAACAGGTATTCGAGGGAATGTGTGTGTTCAACTGGAGACTGTACAGGAGAGCCTGTGCTCATTTCACAGAATAGTTGAAGCTGAAAGGAACCTCTGGAGGCTGTCTAGTCCAGCCCTCCTGTCCAGTGCAGGGCCAGCTTGAGCAGTGTCCCACCAACAGACGTTGGAGCAGTATCTCCAACGCCTGAGATTCTACGTGGATTGCACTTTTGGGGCAACCTGTTCCAGTGTTTGACCACCCTCAGAGTAGAAAAGTTTTCTCTTGTATTTAAGCTAGATGCTTTTGTTTCAGCTTATGCCCTTTTTGTCCTGTTATTTGGTATTGCAGAGAAGAGCCTGCCTTTCTTTTATTTATTCCCTTTCACTCAGATATTTATATACATGGATAGGATCCATGTTAAGTTTTCTCTCTTTCCAGCTGAGCAATCCCATCTTTCTCAACTTCTCATCATTTGTCAGATGCTCAAAACCCTTAACCAGCTTTGACCCTTGTCTGGACTTGCTCCAGTGTGTGTATACTTCTTATACTGGGTATGCTGAGGAGCCCAGAACTAGACCCAGCACTCTTGGGTGTCTCACACAGTGCTGAGCAGAGGAAAAGATCTCCTCCCCAACTCTGCTGGCAACCCGAAGTGTAGCTTGGGGAGCTGCTGGCTGCCTTTGCCACAGTGCTGGCAGTGCTGGCTCATATTCAGCTCATCCACCAAGACCCCCAGGTCCCTGTGAAAAGCTACTTTACAGTTAGTCAGTCCCAAGTATGATGTCATTCTTCCCCAGGTGTGTCTCCCTTTGAACTTTGAGGTCCCTGTTAGCCCTGTTCTTCAGCTGGTTGAGGTTATCATTTGCCTAGTTCTAGTCTAAGCTGAATGGATGGAGCTTTTCTGAATTTGGTTGTGTTCTGGAGTTGTCTTGCTGGGTTTCTACCCAAAGGCAAATTGAAAAGTTTCTGGCTCCTACTACTGTTACTAAATCATGGAGCAAATACAGTCCAATGTCCTCAGGCTGGGCAGGTAGAAGACTTGGGTGATCTGTGCCCTGTAGTGTGTATTGCTCTTACATGTGTTTGTTTTACTTGGAAACCAGAGCACAATGTGGGGAGGGGAGGTTGGAGAGCACTTTGTTCTTGGGCAGCTCAGAGTATGAAGAACTGGGGAAGTGTTCCCTCCTCTTATTAGTCAGCTTGACCTGATTTTCTTTTTAAGAGAAGGATTGCTTACTGTTTCTTGAAAGTGCTGTGGGAGTAGACTATGTGTATTATCAGTTCTAAAAATGGAGAAGTTGTGTAACCTATACTGCCTGTTTTGTGTCTCATTCAAATCAAGACCATTTGGCATGACTTGACGCACTTATGTGAGGGTCTGTTTGTTTCTTACAGAGCCGAGAGAGCGGAGGTGGTGATAAGAAGGATGTGATTGAGCTGACTGATGACAGCTTCGATAAGAACGTCATGAATAGTGATGATGTGTGGATGGTGGAGTTTTATGCTCCATGGTGTGGGCACTGCAAAAAGTAAATGAGCTTTTTCTTCAACAATTGAGTTCACATTAATGCTTTGTTTTGTGTGATATCCTTAATCCCTCAAAGGAGAACTTCCATCTCTGGTATGTCAGAAGTGGGGGTTTCTGTAAGGCGTTTTAACAAGCATGTGTGGGCTTTGACTGCTCAGGGCACCTTGATGCTGCTCTGGCTGCATCCTGCCTTAGCAGTAAAATGCCCAGTTACCAGCGGAAGTAAGATCGAGAAGTTATGTGGGCCTTGAGTCTCATTTGGAATAACCCTCCTAGCTGTCACTGTCTGCAGAGGCTTTATTTTTTTCCTGCGTGGTGTACGCTACATGAAACGTGGTGCACTTTTGCTAGCTTTCTTAAAGCTTAGAGAACTTGTATCCTTTGTTTTTCAGCCTTGAGCCAGAATGGGCAGCTGCTGCCACTGAGGTGAAGGAACAAACAAAGGGGAAAGTAAAGCTGGCTGCAGTGGATGCAACAGTTAATCAGATGCTGGCAGGCAGATATGGGGTAAGTGTGCTCTGCAGTGGTTACAGTTTCTTTTACGTCTCTAGTAAGTCAGATTTCCCTGTAATATATAATGAACTGTTCCTTAATCTGGTACCATTTAAATGTTTGTGCTAAAAATAATGTTGTGTCACACACCATTTTCCCCCAGTATTTTTTTCCTGAATGTCAGTAACAATATAAATGAATGGGATGAGATAAATGAATAAATCTGGATGTTGCTGATGAAAATGGCTCTTTATGTGCATGAAATCTTGTATACCTTCATCATCTGAAGTGAAAGGTCTTTCAGACTGTATGCTGGCTGGGTATCTCCAGAACTCGCACATCTGCCTATACATCTTGGAGCCAGATATTGGAGATCACTGACAATATTAGCTGCCCCCATCAGCTATGCTGCGAGTCCAAAAGGGACTGATACTCCTTAGTTTTTAGTACAGTACAGGATGTTCACAGTATGCTGCTTAGTTTTCCTGTGCACATGACTGGCAGTCAGTAGGAGCACTGAGCAAATTTTAGTAGGAGTGTAGCATGGGGAGCTTAAAGTCTACTTGTTGCCATATAGGCACAGTGCTGTGTGTGTGTCCCCCCCCAAGAAAAATTGGGGAAACTACCATCTAATAAAAATTAAGAGTTAAAATAGTCCTCATGGCACTTAAACCTACAGTATTTGGTACATCTGAATTGATATGAAACCATTACTGATTCATCAGACCTAAGATTTGAAACAGTGTGTCAGTGTATGTTAACCTGGTTTTGAATTATTGCACAAATAGGAAACAGTTATTCAAGTTCAGTTGTAACAGGCTGGGAGACTTGATTCAAGTAGGTGTTGAATCTCTTCCCTTTTTCTTCATCTAAAATACGTTGGAGTATCACATAACTTCCACCATAAATTTTCAGATTTATGTGATCTGATGGTTTCAACTTTTCTTGCAGATTCGTGGATTTCCTACCATTAAAATTTTCCAGAAAGGAGAAGACCCTGTTGATTATGATGGTGGGAGAACCAGATCTGACATTGTTTCTCGTGCTCTGGATCTGTTTTCTGATAATGCACCACCACCTGAGCTCCTGGAGGTACCTCTATATAATTTTCGCAAGTTGCTTTTCCATCGTATCCTTTGCTGCAGTTTTTACATTACTGTGTTATTGTAAATAGCCTAAACGTGTTGCCTGTGCACTCTTTTGCAGCAGAAAGTCAAGGATGACAAGTCTGATCATTCAGCTGTTATTCATTTTTCACTGAATTTCTGAACTGAAAGAGTATGAGAATTGATACAGTGAAGACACTAATGGGATTGGTATCAGGGTGTCTGAATCCTATTGAGGAATGAGTGAAAAGGTTGGGTTCTGGGCCCCATCTTTTTTATTACAACAGGAGGGCATAGTTTTGTCATTGGCAAGCCATCCATTAGGAGATGCATTAAAAACTGAGCTTGCTTGTTGTCCAAAAAACTCCACTAATTTCAGCTTGATGTTAGTGGATTTGAAATGGTGATCAGTTGTCCCCAAAGTGGGATATATCCAAGACAATCTATTGGGGAGCAGGAAGAAAAAGAAAAGCTTTGTACTATTAATATCTTTAACGATGATGTTTGTTTCATCTTTGTTTCCCTTTGAAAATGACAATTTTCTGCATGGCTTATAATGTACATAGTGTTAGTACAATAGTACATGCATGTAATTGATAGACATATATTGGGGCTTAGAAATTTTTTTCTGGCAAAGGTGCACAATCAAAGTTTGGAGGTGTAGATAAATGGGTTGATTCCTTTTTAAGGTAGGTCACACAAAATCGGTATTGCTGTTAATGTTGATTAAATGTCCTCATCCTCAGCAGATGCTGCACCCTGCTGGCTCTCCTTATACTAGCACTATTATGAATGAAACCTACAGGCATACGTGTAGGTCTGTGTGTGCTGGTTCCAAGGACAGTGATTTTTAGCATCTGTGATCTTGCTGTTCTCTCTAAGCCTTACTTGGTACTGCTTATTTTTGTGTTATGAAGTCTTGGCAGAGGACTTTGTGAACTCTTTGTAATTAGTCTTGCACTGGGGGACCAGTGAAGAGTCTTGTAAGCATTTCTGGCAGTTTGTTCCAATGCTTATTACCTTGTAGGATGGAGTTGGTAGGCTATTGGAGGGAAGTGCAGTCACAGCCGGGTAACCATGTCTTAATCTCATTGACTTTCTGCTGCTTTCTTCTAGATAATCAGTGAAGATGTTCTGAAGAATACCTGTGATGCTCATCAGCTCTGTATCATTTCTGTCCTGCCTCATATTCTTGACACAGGTAGACATACAAGCAAACAGATTTCTGTGTGAATTTGTCACTTAGAGCATGTAGTTGTGTTTAACTTGTTCAATCCTGTCTAACAGGAGCTTCAGGGAGGAATTCTTACCTGGATGTCATGTTAAAAATGGCTGAAAAATACAAAAAGAAAATGTGGGGGTAAGTCTCATTGTAGACAAGTTGTCTTTGAAAAGATGTGAACATTTTTTAGAGGTAACAGGATCTAATTTGTGTGATAGCAATCTATCTGCAGATAAGAGTTGTTCCTTGTTCAGGATAGTGTATCTTGGTATTTCACAGACTGTGCTGTGGGTGGGGATGAATAAACTCCTGGTTTATTCATACTCCTTGTTGGTTTTCTTTTCATCCTCTCAAATCTACAAATGATATCTAAGCAATATTGAGATCAGATTAAGAATTTTTTACTTTTGTCCTGAATGCTACAGTATTTTAGGACAGCATTTATCCAGTTTCTTATAGAGTCTTTTGCTGGTGGGTGAGTCTGCCAGTATGACTGAATCCTCAGAAAACAAAAGTAAATTGCAGTTCATTAACAAGTTTCATGCTCTCAATGAAGCAGGCCAGCAGGCTTTGCCTTTTCTCCTCTTCCTCCCCTCAAGCAGAGGTTAGGATCTCTGGGGCTTCTCTGGGTGAGAGTTCTGACACAGACTGCTGTGAAAAGAGGGCAAAATGGCTTGAAAGTCTGAGGAAAATGCTGAGACTAGTTGATTCCAGAGGTTCCTCAGGGGACTTGTTCTAAGCATTAGAGGAACTGAAACCTGACCAGCAAGAACTAATACTGAATGAAATACTGGTCTTGCAGATCTTGGCAAGAAGTCCTCTGCAGTAGAATTTGGGCTGTAAATTTGTCACATTTGGATCTGTGAACCATTTTAAACCTTACTTATATACTAAAGTATAGCAATTTGTTCAGATTGGTAACGTAGTTCTTTCCCTGGACTGTGTTTTGCTGCTGTTCTGATCCAGTTTCTAGTGGCTGTGAGCATGGGACTGGCCTAGAAGTGCTGTCAGGGAGGGGTTTTCTTTTGTTACATGGTTCAAGATTGGGATCCTGCTGACTTCAATAACAGCTGACACTGTCAAGGGCAGTTCAGAGCCCAGCTTGAACTCTACAGGCTTGTGGGATGTGTATGACTTACATGATTGTAGTGCTCATCCTAATAATTTTCTGTTTTATAATTTCCTGAAGGTGGCTGTGGACAGAAGCGGGTGCTCAGTCAGATCTTGAGAGCTCTTTGGGGATTGGAGGCTTTGGGTATCCAGCAATGGCAGCTATTAATGCTCGGAAGATGAAATTTGCCCTTCTGAAAGGATCATTCAGTGAGCAAGGGATTAATGAGTTTCTCAGGTATGACATCTTTAAGTGATTTAAATCTTTCTCTTTTGTGACTCTTTAATACAAAGTCAGGCCCTCCTGGATCAGGTGAGACTTGCACAGTTAAGAGAATTAAGGCAGTGTGTGTTCACTGGAGTCAGAGAATTATTTCAGTGGGGATTTCAGCTAATAAAGCAGTCACTGTGTTTTTATGGTGGGCAGAATTAAGAAGTTGGCCATTTAGACTTAAATATTTTAGCACAGATATTGAAAACAGTTTGAAAATAGAAGTGAGCTTTGATCTTGAAAAATTCTGATTTTCTGGTAGTCAAAAACATTAGTGGGAATTGGTAATCAATAATGTCTGATTCAAATGGTAGATTCTGATTTAGTAATTTGGAAGTTCTGAGTTTGGGTATCTAAATAGGTGCTGTTGAGGTTCTGTATGTTGCTGTTAAGCTTTCTGGTTTGGTCTAGTCCTGTCTTCTCTCTCCCACCTTCCCCATTCCCCTGGCATCTGATAAACTAATTGAGGGACCTGAAGCAATCCATCCAGAAAGTCAGCTCAAGTTCAGTGAAACTGCCTCTTGTGTAGCTGGGCAAAAGCCAGTGCTGAAAAGATCTGAATGGGGAGAGAAAATGGAAATGACAGAAGGTGGCAGCAGCAGTTAAACAGAGCAGCTAAGCTTAAACTATTACTTAAGCATGGTCAAAGTGAAGTGGGAATTCTGCTTCTGGGTAAAACACCAGCTGCCATAAGTTATGTATGTACATATATAATGTAAGCCTTTGAGAGCTTAACATTAGCAGTATCCTTGCTCAGAGAATGGCAGAGGACAGTCAGAATTACAAAAGCAAATACAACAGTCTCTCCTCACCTTGCCATAAGAAGCACATTAATTGAACCCTTTTCCTGATGGTTTAATAGATACATTGCTATATTCTCTTACCTGTTTAAGTGATCAGACTGTCTTCTTAATGTCAAAAAGGGACCATTCTTGGAACATCAAGTAAAAATTAGGATTCAGATGCAAGGAAAGTAATACCAATCACTTTATGCTAATGCATGAGAGAAACATCTGCCTTTCTCTCTTAGTGTGTAAAATCCATCTTAGTGAAGCCTCTCCTGGTGAGCATGGATGGTGCTTTCAGGACAAAACAGCCAATTTAATGGCTTGTATTGCATTAAGTGATTGGTTTTGTATTGTCTTACTGCAGAGCAGTTCTTGCTAGAATAATCTCTCACTTGACACTTCAGCTCAGCTGTGCTGCCTAGATAAAGCAGTACAATCACATTGGGGGTAGCTGGCTGTTAACTCAGCTTCCTGTGTGCAGCTTTTGTAATCTAATAGGCATTCTCAGCAGTGTTGACCAAAAATGAAGAAGTTGATACTAACAAGAGCATAAAAATTGTAGGTTCCACCTAGGGAGGAATGCTTGTTCAGTCTTATTTACCTCTGAAAGAGTGCAAAGGGATTAGCTGTTTGGGATTTTAATGTTTAGGTTTTCTCAAAAAGCCTAATTAGCAAGTGCAAGATGGAGTATCTTGAAGCTGGTTACCTCATCTCCACTGTAACCTGTAGATGCTTAGTCTCTGATTAAAAACATCACTAAAAAGATGATTATAAAAGATTTCAAGTAACAGTTGCAAGTGACTTCCAACACTAGAAGACTCTTGGAGTTGCCTGTGATAAACAACACACTGTTAAAGGGGCTGTGTGTGTCCGTGGTTGTTAGACTGCTGCAGTGTGAAATAATATAATTCACATTGTTTGTTTCTTTGGATCCAATTGCAAATTTGCAGTGCTGCTTTAAAGGCTCTATAATTTTCTGCTTCTCAGATAGAAAAGTTTTTGCTTCCAGACAGTTTAGATTTGTTTCCAGAGATCAGATCTTAAAGTTGACTTTCTTTTATCTGAAGCAGGCACTGTTCTAGGTGGATGGAACTGACAAAACTTCTTGAATTTGTTTGTTTTGGGTTTTTTTCTCAGGGAACTATCTGTTGGTCGTGGCTCTACAGCACCAGTGGCTGGTGGAGCTTTTCCTAAAATTCATTCAGTTGAACCTTGGGATGGCAAAGATGGTGAGGTAAGGGGTGCTTCATTTCTAAAAGTGCTGATGATTTGCTAGGCTCAGAAGTGATTAGGTAAAATAATGAAGAACTGGCAATGTGAAAATTCTTGTTCTTCAAAGACTGTGGTAAGTTGTATTGATGGTTTCCCATTATCTAAATACTGCCACTAGACCAAACATCACATTCATCACCTGACACTGTGGGCAGATACTCCTGCCTAGCTGTTGGGATGTGGTCTGAAAGTTGAGCCTGAGATTTGTTACTGCTTGTGCTGAATAAGGGAGGTGGTAGTGTATGCATTCAAGGTCATGAGTGTTTCAGAGCCTTTCATTCTGCAATATGCTGACCTTATTGTCAGTCTTAATGTCAGACAGTTTGTAAGGGAAAGCTCATGTAATAAGTAGATTAGGGATTAACTAGGTTCTTAAGGGTTCAACATTGCTGTAAAAACTTCAGTTACTGCAATTCTTTGATTTACTTCAGATGGAATTAAAGTGCAGAATACAGTAATATCAGTACATCTGTATTTGCCTTTATCTGGAGTATTTTTATTAGTAGAAAACAAGCTCCTAGTCTAAACTCTGATCACTTGTTCTGTGCTTAACACACTTTGAGCTTTTATGAATTACAGAGATGACAGGAGAGGGCTTTAATCTCAGTATGAAGTAAGCATCTTTCAGAATCAGTGATGTCCTGTGTGAAGTGCTTCTAAACCCATGCTGAAAACCTTCCCTTTTCCACAGCTTCCAGTTGAAGATGATATTGATCTCAGTGATGTGGATCTGGATGACTGGGATAAAGATGAGCTGTGAGATCTTCGGGAAACTACTTTTCTTGGGCGAGTCTGTGCAGCAGTTTGCAACCTGGTTCACAATCAGATGGATATTCCAGTGGCCTTTTTATGGAGAACTAGCACATGCCACACTGTGCTATGTGATGCACTGCAGCAGTGAACTGTACGCATCTCAAGAAAACATTGCAGAAATTCTATGAATTGTCATAACCAGTAAACTTGATTGTATTCTGTGTAACAAATATTTTGAGGACAACATGGATATTTCTTTGGAACATCTTGGGGTTTGTTTTGTTGATAGTGTGCTGTTTGAGTGTTGCTGGAGGCTGTTAGTGTAACCAGTTTTAAACGTGATGTTTTTTTTCATGGAGGTGGAACCTGGTCAGCTTCTGCTTCAATTAAAGAATAAAACAAAATATTTTTGACACACAGTGTTAGTCTTGTATAGAGTAACAGAGGTGCACCTGATAAAAGCTATCCTATTTTGGATGACTCTTGAAAAATGAGCTGTAGACTATAGAGGCTGGGGCAGAGGGGAGTCCTTAAACCACCCCTTGCTGTGAATGATCTTGACAGTTTAGCTGAAAGCCTAATTAGATGGACAATTCTAGTTTAAATGCTCTTTAGTCTTCCTCTTCTTTCTCAGGGGCTTTCTCTTTGTGCCAGACTTGGTGAGATATTTAACACAATGGAAGCAGGGTGGCTGCTGCAATGGGAGACACAGGGAGCTGCTGGTCTTTCCTTGGGATTGGAGGTGAAGCTAATCTCCATTTTAGGGCATAATCTAACGTTTTAGGGCAAGGTGCTAACAAAAAAACCATAGTGCTCTTTTCAGCAAATTGGGTAGTGGTAGTACTCTTCACTTCCCATCTGACATTGCTCTGATTTGAAATCACTATTTCCTTGGAAGGGGAATCGGGACTGAGCGTGGCAATGGTCGCTGCTGCTTTTTAAATACGAATACTGTTATATTTTGTTGCTGTCCACGGCTTGTGTCTAGTGAAGTGACCCTCATATGATCATTTTAGAATTATGGAATTGTTTCTAAGTAAGGAACGAAAGAACTGAAAGTTTACCCTTCTTTCAAGGAAATAATTTAATGTGGCTATTTATTGTGTAGTGTCTGTAACAGATGGCCCTGTAAGGAGAGCTCCCTCCTGATGAAAGGCAGTGTAAGACTCACCGGTGGCCAACAGTAATTTTCTGGATTTGGTACAGGAAATGTGCTCAACTCTAAGCCATCCCAGCACATGAGTTCTAACTAAAAGGTCCTGGCAAAAACTAAACTGAGGAGTACTTAGGACTAGAAGTCATTCTACAGTAAATTCCACAGCAATTCTGAGGATCTTTCTTTTTAAGCTTTTATTTTTGAAAAAATAAAACTTTGAGGTTTGCTCTGATGCTTTTTAGGGTTTTTTGTTTTTTTTAAGTTTGCTTTCTTAGAGGATCAAGACTGTATACACCTGGTAGATCCATTAGCTACCACACTTTTTAAATTGCTTTATTTCAAGTCCAGTAGATATTCCATCTTTGTAACTTACCAAAAATAATAAATACTACTATAGTACCTCCTGCCTCTGAAATATGTTTTTGTAAAACTATGAGATATTCATATTGAAGTCACTGTAAAAATTACTGCAAAAGGTGGGAAGATCTTATGCAATTATCCTGCTACAGCATCTGCATTTAAATTTCAGTAGCTAAAGATTGTTTTACAGCAACATTAGGGTTGAAAATTAATAGATGAAGCTCGAGCCGTTTTTCTTTAGCTGCTGTCAAGAAGACTGAGGTCCACTTTAAAGTAGACATAAGGATAATATTCTTGGTTACTCAGTTGTAAACCAGGGATGTCCATGCCAGGCTGCAAAAGGAAGCAATGTGATTTAGCAGCAGAAACAAGCTTGCACAGTTCCAAGCTACAATGGTTTGCTTTTATGCCCCTTTCCACAGGTGGAATGGAGTTTTACACTGCTGTGCTAAAAGTGGGGAATTTACCACTGAGAATCTGGGGGTTGCTTGGTGGTTTTAGGCTGCCTAATTAAGGTTAGCATTGAAAAGTCAGGCTTGGTTGCAGCTTTATGAACGTGTAGTAGCACTGTTGTGTGCTTCAGCTCTAGAGCAACTCAACTTCTTTCTCCTCCCTTCATGCACTGTGAATCCTGCACTTGCTGGTTTTAGAGTTTTCTAATGCTTAGTGGTTTATCCTGAATTGTCTGTACAATCAAGTTATGGGAAGGGAGAAAGTGAGTGCTGCTGAAGGTTTAAACTGAGGTATTTGGTCAATGACAGCCTTTTTCAGGGGACAGTGGTGTCACAGCCCCAGCATTTGGTTCTGGATCAATTTTCTTGCTTTGTGCTGATCTGAACATAATTAAGCCATAATTTAAGCAGATCTATTTCAGTCTAGTGGCTATAAACATCAGATGCTTCAACAGAAAATGTAAGCAATCTATGCATTTCTGTTGTAATCTGAGCCTGTTACCCTAATCTAATCTGTAACCACCAGGGATTAGAGCTGCATCCAGCAGCACTGCAGGGTGTGTGGAGATGTGTGTCCTAGCCCCCGGGCAATGGAAGTATTCATCTGGCTAAGCTGGCACAAGCTAAAGCATGTGCACTTGCAGTCCAAATACATACATCCATTATACTTGCTGCTGCAACTTCATCCAGGTGTTTGAAGACCACATTCAGGACATCTCTCAGCCGTTTTACAGACTTCTTGTTTGGCTGCAGCAGCATTGCTTGGAAATTCACAGGGAGGCCATACCTTGGAACACATCAACATACGTGATCATCTCTTGGGCACAGGCACACCTTTCTGCTCCTTCCCTTTTCCCTCCTCGGCCTCCTGGCATGCTAGCTGATGTTGCACAGCAGAAACAACCTTAGTGGTGGTGTGTTGCCTCTTTACCTGAAAGCATTTCCTTTTTGATGCCAAAACTCAACTAAACAGTGTCTTTCTGGTTTCCACTTCCTTGAAAGTGCCCCCACAAAACTGGTTTTCATCAGCTTTGAATGTCACCTTTTTTGCGGTCATCTCTGTCGTCTCCTGTGAGCCCCTGGCATAAGATGTGTAAGGGATGTTCCCTCCCACAGTGACCTACCCAAGGAAGAGAGCTGTATGTTTTGACCTCTACAGGAGCCTCTGCCAGCACTGGGTGTTTCCCTACTTACCTCAGGACAGATTCAACAAAAACCCTCAAGGCTTTCACATGGATCCAGGCTACAAATGCTTCGCTGAAGTTCACTTTCAGCCAGCGCAGCAATGGGCCCTATGAGAACAGATACAACAGTGTTGTGATCCCCTTGCTTTGTGAAAACAACTTCATAGCTAACCCCACTTCAACCATCACGGGCTGCTGAGGTAAAATTGTCACGCAGCTTGTTAGTTGTTTCCAGTTTATTAGAACCTGGGTGATCTTGGGGAAAGCACGTTATCTGTCCTGTGCCTCAGTCATATGGGCTAAATGGAGCTCCTGGGAGTCTGCCGGAACTATAAAGCCATTTCTGAGTGAGGTGCTTCGGCATGCCAGTAGCAAAGGATGTCGTTACATGGACCACCAAGTTGACGTGCTACTTACATATTGTTGTTTCTTATCAGAAGCTAATTTCATCAGCTCTTCCTTTTCACATTTCAGTTCCTTCTCATCAAAATAAAATTCTCGAACCATGAACCTATAATCAAACAACATTCATTCTCACAAGCCATAGTCCAAGCAATATGCACACTCACCTAGAGAAGCAAGTACAGGGTGTTTTAAAGTTGCTAGCCATTTAACCAGTTAAAGTGCATGGAGGGTAGGAGTTGAAGTCACCCCAAGAAAGCAAGCTTCCTGCTGTCTTAACATGAGAGCAGGAAAGACAATTCCAGGATCTGTAGTTTGGTACTTAAAGAACAGGGTCAGTTATTCTGCTGCCACAGCTCCTTCTCACCCTGCCTTCTCAGGGCTTTAGGGCCAGAGCAGCCCAACCAGTAAAGAAGTCCCAAACCTAGTGGTGGATTCAGCAAATTGCACACAGAACAAGCTTCCCCTTTCCCCTACCACCTGTTTGCTGCAGCCTCCCCTGCCTAGCAATCAGTGCTTCTTACCTGTTTTCCCTGGCTTTGGCCTTGAAGTCATCCATCACTTTTCTAAATAGGGTCACAGTGAAGAGTCCTCCCTCTGCATCCTCAGCAATCATTCTGCAGGAGGGAAATCACCGTTGTGGTTTGACACAGCAATCCCCTGCGCCTCTTTACCTTCCTATTTCACAGTTCATTTATGCTGCTGAACACCACCCTGCTTTTCAAGAACTGCTCTGAACAAAATAGGAAACAAAAACTTCATTAGCACTGGCCACGCCACCTCCAATGTAAAACTCCCATGAGTTAAGTTCCTGAACCAGTCGCAGAACACACACATTCTGCCTGCCTGATTTTTCTCTGCTTCTTGGTAACATTCCCCATTTCCCATGCATTTGCATTTTTGAGACAGGCAATAACAAACACCTATCTTCTTTGTGCTTTGCACTTCTTCCATTTCAGATAACAGCACTGTCACCTCTTGTTCCCTCATGGACCTCATGGTCTGTGTGAGCTGAGCAGTGGAATATTAATTCCTAGGAAGGATTTTTTACTCCAGGTGAAAGGATAAGTTTATGCAAATGACAGTACACTGAATTATCCTGTTCTACAGCAGCAAGCAATTATAGATGCAAAGATAGTGTTTGATCTTTGTAAAAAGTACTTTCCATAAGGTTGCATGCGATTGCATGTGTCTGAATTATGCCTGGATTACTGTAACAAATTGTTTGGCAATTCTACACAAAAGGCCCTGGTTGAAAGTAGAAAGAACAAGATAACGGGAAAAGGGAACAATAGGCTAACTGTAAACAAAACATGGATGATTTTTTTTCTTTCATCTGCACTTCACTTCAACAGAGTAATTTCTGATTCCAACTGAGAATGAGATTGGGTAAATCTCTATGTTCAAATGGAGCCCATGCATTAGACAAATGATTCCTTCCAGGATCCAGCAATGTGAGGGGCTGAAATATGGCAGAGATTTCTGAAACCAACAGGGACTGTTACTTGGAATTTCACTTACTTGGTGGAGCGAGGTACTACCATATCGGAGAGGGATTCATAGGTCTTCTGCCACTGTACGTAGCTTGACCTTTGAGCAACACAAAACAAAGCACGGAAAACACATACCATATTATGGGAAGCAAAGGTGTTGATAAATATAGTTAATTAAGCTAATGTCTTAGGATAGAAATGTTGGAGCTCTTCACGCTGGGTTATGTAATTAAGATACATTAAGCATCTCCTTTCCTCTCCTAGTCACGAATTAGGGAGATATTTCCTTCTGTGCTGCACCCCCAGTTGTCACTTTGGCTCTTGGCATGTGGAAGGGCCCAAAGCAGGAAGCTTATGGTGAGAAGAATGTAGCTTTTGGCACTTACTTCCAGGCTGCCACACAACGTCCTTTGCTCCAGGACCCTGTACAAGCCTCCTACCAGGAGTCTGAGAACCCACTGTGTAACCATTAAAAACCTGCATCCCGATTCTGTCCAGCTGTGAGTTTGGAGACATCTTTGCCTCTTTCTTTTGTGCCAGAACTACCCTTGGCAGAAACCATTCTTTCCCCTTTGCTAACAGCTCTACCTATGCCCAGCCAGAGTGCTGATGACCTGCTTCAACCTGATCCAGTATAGCCTGGATCTGGTGCTTTGGTCTGAAACTCAATGCCACATTGAGCACATGTGAGTGCACTATTGCCTTACTTTGGTACCACGACGAGCAGCGTGATAAGATACTCGGAGTTCAGAACAAAGTCTTCCTTATGCACAATGTCTGCTAGGGTCCGAGTCAGCAGATTCCCCCTATGGTGAAGAAGACAAAAAATAACACTAGCAGGAGCCCAGCATACTGGAGGCACTGAGCTGTGGATGTAGTTGCTAATAGCATATATCAGGGTTGAAGAAGGCCAGGAAGAAAGTGACTAAAGGACATGTCTACACTTCTAAAATGGCCACTTTGTTATTTTTGCTG
>JBCJKH010049234.1:0-46375 GCA_039877255.1 Loriculus beryllinus
CCTTCCCTTCCCTTCCCTTCCCTTCCCTTCCCTTCCCTTCCCTTCCCTTCCCTTCCCTTCCCTTCCCTTCCCTTTTTAAAGGCATATTTTTATTCTGCATTACCTGACAGCACAGAGGGTTCTGATTCATCAAAGCTTCATCAGTATAGTGCTTTTCTACCTCCTGCCCAAATACAGTTGAGCTGTTCTGAGGTTAAAAGCACAAGTGCTAAAATGCTACCGATAGTGTGGGAGAAGGACATATGCCTGCCTGTCCTCTGCTCTGGCCTCCTGCACTGTGGTACATATGGGAGGAATTCACCTAGCTCAAAGGGTTGGTTTTGGGATTTCTAAAGGATTGCATAATTTCCAAGCAATTCTTCACTTCCCAGAATCACAATGAGTCCCTTCTGGTGCTGATAGCGTTGCCTTTGCAAGAGAGAGCATCTCTGTGAAGAAGTTGGGCTATCCTCAGGGGTACCCCAAACAATGTAGAACTCAGCCCAGAATGACCACAAACCTCTCTGTTTTCTAGCACTTACAAATGCTATGTCTTTGCTGTCCCATCATCCAAGAGTAACAGAGGTCTGTGGTTTTTAATTCCCAAGAACCAGGCTGGGACCTGACAGATGTTCATCAGTTCCCTATTTTTCTCCTTTGGAAAGTGCTCATATATGATATGAAGACCTGAGCAGACAATGGGAAAACGTACGATCACCACTTGCCTCAGCTGCAAGTCCCTTGGACGCCTCTGTTAGTGATGGATGCCTGGATGCCAGGAACTCTGCTGCTCATCCCATGTCCCGTGTTTGTCCTGCTCATCCAAGGGCTTCCTGTGACATCTCCCTTGGTAGTCAGGGCAGGGAGCAATTCACAGCAATGTGGCTCAGTAAACACTCATATAATGGAAAAAAAACTGACGTACTTTTCCTTTTGTTGGAAATTTTTCGTGAATTATTTTTGTTTAGGAAAACATGATATCATTCTGATGGTAAGAAAACAAACTGGCAGACCAGCTTTCTGTTACTCCTAAAATATCACCTCCTATTTTTCATTAAAGAGTATAAAACAAGAAAGTGGAGAAATAAAATAGCCAAGACCAAACCCTATGTCTGCTTTTTAGCTTTTGCTGCCTTTTCTGCCCTTTGGTGAGTGCTTGAAAAAAAAAAAAAACGAGAAAGAGGATGTGCAACAGAGTATGCTTACCCCTTGAGACATGAAAAATAAGAAATTGAGAAAGGGGATTTTTTTTTTTCTTTTCTGATTTCAAGATTACTTTTTCGGGGAAATTTCTGTTAAATCAACCCCCGATTTTTCAGTGAAGACATTCAAACCAGTCTGGCTCACCACATTTCATGGCTCAGCCTTCTCAGACCACAAATTATAGATGTCATCACAAATGTCAAAAATACGGTGGAATGTAATAAATTATATATGCACAGACACAAAGGCAGTCAGTCATATATACACACACATTCATGTGTATATATAGTCATTTGTGTATGTTTGAATATACGCGTATAAATATATCTCTGCATGTGCACGTATATGTGTGTGTGTGAAGACGTAACGTGGACGTGTCAATGCTTTCAAGCCAAGGAACCCTGTGAGAGCTTCTGCTTCAGGAATGTCTCCTTTGTCTATTGAGAAGATCCCTTTCCATGCAATGTTTACCTGTGGTCCCCCCTGTTTTTACTGGCTCTGTCGAATGCTTCTGCTAGAAAAAAATCTACCCAGCAGCGCTGTGAGACTTGGCACATTTGTTATTTGTGCAAGGAAAGCTCGGAAGCTCTGCCTGTGTCACATGAGGGTGGCAACACAGCCTGGAAATCACACTGGGGGTGTAACACAAAAACTCAGTCCTGAGGAGAGACCCTTTCAGGCGAGAGTAGGAACACTTTACACCTGCTAGTACATTTCATCAGGCCGTGAGGTGCCCGCTCGGAGGCGGGATGGTGGCTAAGGAGCAAGCTCCTCACCTTGAGAAACGCCTCAAAAGTTGGACTCGCGTGTTGTGCAACTTCACACAGCAGTCAGGCAGAGACAGTAAAGCGGAACTGCTCATGCAGCGGGAAAATAAATCTGAGTTGACTTGTCCAGATTTATGTTTTGTCTGCGTTAGCAGAGTTACCCAGCGCCCATACAAAACCTCCTGAGGCAAGATCCAACTCCAGGTCTTGCACGCGAGGCGGTCCTCATGCCGCTGCCAGTGCCGCAGCAGTGGCTCAGCAGTGGTTCAGCGGGTCCGTTGCTGAGGGGAGCAGCTCGAGAGAAGCCGCCCTCAGCCCCGCAGCGGGCGGAGCTCAGCGCCCAGGAGCCTCAGCTCAGAGCGGGGCCGGCCCCGAGGGAGCCTCGAGCCCCCGACAGGGCCCGCCCGGGAGCCGGCAGCTCCGCTGAGGGGAGCTGCGACAGACAGGGGGCGGGGCCAGGAGGGGCGGGGCCAGGAGGGGCGGGGCCAGCCCTGAGCGGGTAAATACCCGCCTCAGGGGGCGCGAGCAAGCGGGGCGGGGCGAGGCGGTTGGCTTGGGAGCCGGAGCCGGATGGCGGGGACTCGTTATATGAGCAGAGCCCTTGTGGGAGCTCTGCTCTGGCTGCCCCGCGGTCGCACCGTAGGCACCGGGCAGCGCCATAGGCAGGGCTGCACCCGGTGCTCCCTGGTGCCGGTCCTGCTGCAGCAGGGGCTGAGCTGCGGGGCGGTGTCAATAGGATGAAGGATGTCAGGGAAGCTGAGAGGAAGCAGCACCGCCTGCTCCAGGCCAAACTGCGCAAGGGCCTCAAGCGTCCACTGTAGCTCATGGAGGGAAGAAGGAGGCCGCTAACCCAGGAAGGTGGGAAACAGTAACAAAGAAAAACAACAAGAAAAGGAGGAAGAGGACAATTAAAATCAAGGGGCTTCCTCCTAGATCGGTTGTCTCCACCCAGAACTGCAGAGTTCGATGTAGAAATCTTTGGCTGAACACTGAGTGACCCTGTGTGTCCTCCCAGCATGACTCTAGGCTCATGGGTCTCTTGGCAGGGCTCTTCCTCTACAGTGCAACTTTGAACTGATGAGTTTATACGACCTCCACTTTCAGGACTACCCCAATGGCAATTAGTCCTGGGATGTCTGCTTTGCATAGCACTGTATTTTCAACCCCATCCTGCTTCTTTGTAGCCACTCTTTAAACTCAGGCTAATTGTAATCCCTAAGGGCTGCTGAAAAACCAGCTTTTAGGACAGCTTCTGCATCCCCTTTTATCATTGCAGGGATGTCTTACTCCTAAGGTAATGCCTACCTAGATGGCTTTTAAAGATACAGCTCAGGAATCAAGAGGTGACTTGAGGAGACACTGGGAGAGTCTGTCCTCAAATCGTATGGTTTCAGTCTTCTGTGCTACTCCAAACTTCACAGCAATTCCTCTGGTTTTCAGTGCAGTGCTGTGGCAGCAGACCTGCTTCCCACACTCTCTCATCTCTGCCTAACACAAGTCCTGCAGGTAACAACACATCAAGAGTCCCGGTCTCCCACGCAGCAGCCTTTACACCTTGAGCCTCCCTTAGCATCCAGCAAAGGGGAGATGGCCTTTGCAGCATGATCGGAAAGTGAATATGTCTGGCCTCTGATGGCTCAAAGGAAAAGGGAAGGGGATGAATGTATCTCTAGAATGAATGGCCTCCATGCACAGCCTCATTGGCAGCACTGTTATGGATCTGAATGTTCCTGTGCCAAAAAAAAAGCTCCTTTGGTTAATGATATTTGTGCATGACACTTTTTTTCTTTATACTATTAGGCAACGCTTCATCAACAGGTGTGGTCAGAACATTTAGGGTCTCCGGAGTGCAAGCCCAGCAGTTTTTATCCCTGTTAAATATAAAAGAGGGATGTGAAATGCTATCTGGTTTTAAAAGACATTTGTTGAAATCTGGTTTTGTTGCTGCTAAAAATATGTATTTATTGTGTGGCTAGGAAAGAACTTCTTGATCTGGCTTAGCAGCTGCTCAAAGTGATGCGGAAATGTGCTGTCAGCCTCAGGTACAAAGCAGGGTCCCTTGGTCTTCGGTTTGACCATGCGGAAGTCACTAGTGAAGCAGCTCCTGGCAAGCCAGGTGTACAGCTGTGGCGTTTTCCTTCCCAGCGAGTTGTTCCAGCTACTGAAAAGGAGTTCCTGCTGCCAGACGGATGCTACAGTCACCAGTATGCCCTCCTGTGCAACATAAACACCTCCTGTGTAAGACAGCTGCAAACGCACTGGAAAACGTGCGGCAGCAAAGCAGGCTTATCCAGACTCAGGACTGAGGCGGGTGTGTGGGTGAGGAAAGCAGGAGTTCATGGCTTCAGGAGTAAAATAGAATATCCTCATCTGACATGCAAAGTGACCCTGCCATGGAAACACAGAGAAACAGAGATTCCATGAGAGTCCCTACAGCAATAATGTGCTCATGAAGCAGCTGAGAAGGGCTCTCCTTGATGTAGTTCATGTACTGTCCCAGACCAGGCTTTACAGAGAATGGGAGTTCTCAGTTACTCACAGTTACCCCTAGGAGGGTTCTCAGTTGCCTTTCGAACTTCCCAGCTACCCCAGTTACTGTAGTAGTCCAGGGACTACTACAGGTTCTTGAGGGGTTCCCAGTTACTTCCTGTTCCAATGATGGGCGTGGGGTTGCACTCGGGGTTCCCAGTAACCCCCAGCAGAGTTCTTTTTGTGCTCAGGGCTTCCCAGTTACCCCTACGAGGGTTTTTCGTAGCCTTTTGGGGTTCTCAGTTACTCCCATTCCCCCCAGGAACATCCCAAAGGCTCTTGAGGGCTTCCCACTTTATCCCAGTTACCCCCAGCAGGGTTCCAGGTTTCCCTCATGGGCTCTGAAAAGTCCTCAGTGGCCCCAGCGGGGTTCTCAGTTGCCCCAGAAGGGTTCCCAGTGTTTCACAGAATGGTTCTGGGTTGCCCTAAGGGGTTCCACGATGCCCCCAGCAGGGTTCTGTCTTACCCTCAGGGTTCCCACTTAACTCCCAATTGCCCACAGGGTTTGTTCCTCCCAGGTGTCCCGGGCAGTCCCTCTGAGGTTGCCATGGACATCCGCAGTTTTGTGACATCATGAAGCTGCCTTCTAAAAGTGCCCCAAGCTGCAGAAGTGGGCAGCAGTGTGAATCAGTGCTTTCAGCGGCTGGTATCACATAGGGAAGAGGTGCTCGGATCTCGTGAGGAGAGAGGGCTTTTCCCTGTTCCTGGACAGTGTGCTCAGTCTGCAGAGATGCCAGACAGGTTGGGCAGCTGGGAGCAAGGGGGCCCAGAGAGCAGGGAGGGATCATGCCAGAAGCCTTGTGTGCTGCCTGGCTTCCCGGCAGCAGCAGCAGCAACCCCAGAGCATGGGGTCTGTCTGCACCATTGCCCCGCAGCACAGCAACCCCATTTGGGGACACGGCCCCGAACCTTCTCTGGGGAGAGCCAAGCGGGGCCAGGCTGTTGTCCCTGTGTCAGGCCCAGAGGTCTTTGTGTCCCAGACCTTCTCAATGACCTGCAGGTCTTGGGCCCTCAGGCTTGCAGCTGTGCTGGGCACACATGGAAGGTGGTAGCCCGGCGAGCTCCTAGATGGATCCCTGGCAAATAGGTGTGCCAACCCTGGGCTTTGGCAACAACGGTCTTTCCTCTCTTTTAGACAACTTAACACCTACCGGAAGGACGGAGGGGCCCTGAGGCTCCTTTTCCTGCTGCTTCCCATCCTGTTCAGTGAGTATCCCTCACCAAAAATGGTTCCCTCAGCCCTGGGAAGAGGGACCAGCTCCTGAGGAAAATAACCATCTCTTGACAATGTGACTCACAGCTCTTGGCTACTGGTGCGGCGCAATGACGTGGCTCAAGGGCGCGGTGTGGGTAAGTCAGCATCTGCAAAGGCCATGGCTCTGCCCTCCTGCTTCCCTGAGAACATGGGGCGCCTGCTCAGAAATGCCCATCACCACTGGGACGGTGGTGGGGGGAGGCACCTGTGCTCATCCTCCAGTCTCCTTAGTGGCTTGATGGGGCTCAGCATGGGGTTCCTCCCCAGTGACCTCCACAGGGTGGCAGGCTGAAGAGGGGAACACTTTGCCAGAAGGTGCCTTTGCTGCTTGCATACCTCTTGGAGGGCTGGGGGGTTCAGATGGAGACCCAAAAACTCCTCTGCTGAGCGTGGCTGGTTAGGGAACCCAACCTTTGCGTCAGGGTCTCTCCAAAGTGACTCAAAGCAGCAGGATGTTCTTCCAGCTCTACCTAGGGCAGTCTCCTTTGGGAAGCCCTGGCAGTGATTCTCATGCTTGTGGGGTTTGTTAATTTTGCAGGAGGTGTCCAGCCCTCATGGAGATGAGCAGGAACTACTGGGGTAAGAGCACTTTCTTGCTAAGGGACACACTCTGTGGAGCTGTCTCAGCCGGCTTCGTGCTGCCTGCGCTTGCTTTGTGTGCAGGGATCTTGATCTTCCCTATCGTTGGTGGAAGGCAGCCGTCTGTAAGCCGGAGGAAGGAATGGGGCTGGGGGATCTGGGGTGACCCAAGCCCATAGGATGCTTCTCTGCATGGCGTCTGGAGGCTGCCCACAGGGGCTGGCAGCTGCTGCTCAAGATCTGCTTTTCCTTTGCTTCCAGCAATTCACCGGCCTGGGTGAAGCAGGTCTACGCGGCTAGGGGGAACGTACTGCAAATTGTCAGAGAGGTCCTCGAAGACCATGCTGTCCAAGAGGAGCAAACAGAGGTAATGGTGCTGGGGATGGAACACAGACCTCGCTGTCTGTCTGGGCACCCTCAAAGCCATCACCTTTTCTGACAGCTCTTGCCTAGGGTTTTCCAACACTGAGATGCTCCTGGGCTCTGTGCCAGGACTCGGTGTCCATGCAGAACTGCCCCACGTGTCTTTGCGTGCACTGCCATCTTGCCATTCCCACTTTTTTCCCCAGGAAATTCTGCAGTTGACAGAGGTGGCAATTAAGAAGGTGCTTGAGAACTATGTCCTGATGCCTGACTGGGCTCTGGAAACCATAGGTGTGTAGACAGAAAGTATCCCTGCCATCCCTCTATGTATGGCACCGCCCCCAGCTCTGCTAAGCTCTGCTTTCAAGCCTGGGAAATACATGTTAAGGCACTGCTGCTCCTCCTAATCTCTGGGCTGTCTTGGTCAACTTCTGTCCGCCTTCGTGTCAGGTGCCACCATCGATGAGGAGAGGACATCCAAGAGTTGGGGTGGGGAAAGCTTGATGGCCCGGCAGCTTTCTCGATTGACTTTCTTACCTGCAAACCCTCCATCGATAATCTTGCAGGTATGACAAGGGAAGGCCTGACGTGGGCTCAGCCCTTTGCTTTCAGGGTGGCAGACCAAGTGCACAGCATTTCCCACTGATGGTCATGGCTTTCTGGTTTCAGCCCAGTATTACCCCTGGCGACTGCTGGCCTTTCCAGGGATCTCAGGCCCATGTGGTCATCCGGCTGCCTGCGCACATCTGGCCAACAGCTTTCACCGTCTGGCACATCTCCGAGGCAGTGTCTCCCTCTGGGGAAGTCAGCAGTGCCCCCAGAGACTTTACTGTCTTTGTAAGTCTTTGCCTTGTGCTTCTCAGGGGGAACCGGCCCAAGGGAAAAGCCATACCTGAGATGTGCTTCTTGTGGCAGCTCCTCTCAGACATCTGTCTGGGGCTGGCTGCTGCAGAGCACCCCATCCCCTATGGGTATGTGGGGGTTCTGTGCCTCTGGGGGCTTCATGCCCAAGGATCCTGGAGCATGTGCTCAAAGCACCCTGACCCAGAATCACCCTAAGCTGTGCTTGGCTACTGCTAGAGCCCAGGGAGGTGGGCAAGGCTTCCCGGGTTCAGCCTCAGCATGCCCTTTTCCTGGTGCCCTGCTGGAGCCTGACCCATTCCCTTTGTCTCTTGTCTTCGAGGGAGTGGATGAGGCAACGGCAGAAACTGTCCTGGGAACATTTACCTACGACGTGCACAAGGAGATCGCTCAGACATTCCATGTGCAGGTACTGCAGAAGCGGTGGCACAATGCCTGGGAAGAAGGCAGGGTTGCCTGCAAGTCCCTGGAGGAAAGAGTGCAGAGGATCACCCCAGCCAGCCCCTGCACTCCCATGCTCCTCGCTCCTGCGGGGAGGATGGCAAGAGGAGAGCACGTGGGGCTTTGCTATGCTGCCGGAGGCAGCTGCCCCACCTTAAGGGCTTTCCTTATTCTTCAGCCAGTGCAGAGAAAGCAGCAGTGGGAAGGGCACCAGCAAGGGAAACAGTCCCACTAGGGCAGATGGTGGGAGTGAGGACGGCAGGCATCTTACATTCAATGGGACCCTGCTCACATCCCACGCCTGCCCAGGCAGCAGTGCTCCTCCGGTTCCCAATGCTCTGCTCAGCAAGCCTCCAGGGCCAGGCCTTTGCTTTCCAAGCACAGAGGGCTCCTCCATGGCCCTTGCAAGGGGACACGTGGTGGTTCTTGCTTCCTCCTTTTCAGGAGCCCCAGTGATGTGCTGTGGCTCTGGCCACCTGTGTAATGATGGCTCCTCTCATTCCCTTACAGACGGAGCTTCCCAGGACCTTTCGTTACATCAAATTCCAGGTGCACAGCAACTGGGGAAACCCAAAGTACACGTGTGTGTACCGAGTACAGGTTCATGGGACTGATGGCGAGAGACAGCAACATCCGCAGGCCCTAGAGCTACGTTAAGAAAAATAAACAAACAAGGATGTGTGCGGTTGGACTTGAGTATGTTCCTTGCAAACATTCTTGCAACGGTGCTTCCATAGCTTGCACCACCACTGGGGAAGGGACCTTTCTCCCTTAGGAAAAAGATACTCATGGTCTGGGCTGCAAAGGATGGGACAGGCGAATGGGGCTTGAAGGAGAAGCCCCAGTGGTCCAGCTCCAGCTTCTGCAGCACAGGGTCACCGGGAGAGCAGGTTCACAGCCCCAGGAAAGCTCTCCTGCTGGCACTGAGGAGTAAAGCAGGCTTGTCTGCAAGGCTTGCCTGCCCTCCTTTCCTGAGCAGTGCACAAAGGGCCTGGGGCCATCGTGGCTCACAGGTGCCCCATCTTCACTCCTTCCCATGGAGGACATAGGAAAATTAGGACGACAAAGGAGTCAACACAGCCGTCAGGCAGAGCTGTACAGGAACTTGCTCCTTTGGACATCTCCTATGCATGGGGACTGCAGCTAAGGTGTGTGCTGCTGAGAGGAAAAGGCTGTCAGGGCAAGAGCCACCACTCAAAGTCTCCTTCTGTCTCAAGCAAGGTGAGAATGATGTCTGAATTAATAGAATCATAGAATCATAGAATGGTTTGGGTTGGAAAGGACCTAAAGATCATTTAGTTCCAACCCCTCTGCCATAAGCAGGGACACCTCACACTAAACCATGTCACCCAAGGCTCTGTCCAGCTTTGAACACCGCCAGGGATGAAGCATTTACAACTTCCTTGGTTGCTTCATCCCATTCCAGTGCCTCACCACCCTCACAGTGGAACTTCTGCCTTATATCTAACCTGAACTTCCCTTGTTTAATTTTTAACCCATTACCCCTTGTCCTGTCACTGCAGTCTCTAATGAAGGGTCCCTCCCCAGCATCCCAATAGCCCCCCTGCAGATACTGGAAGGCTGCTATGAGGTCTCCATGCAGGCTTCTCTTCTCCAGGCTGAACAGCCTCATCTTTCTCAGCCTGTCTTCATATAGTAGGTGCTCCAGTCCCCTGATCATCCTCGTGGGCCTCCTCTGCACTTGTTCCAACATTTCCGTGTCCTTTTTATGTTGAGGACACCAGAACTGCACACAATACTCCGAGTCAGGTCTCACAAGAGCAGAGTAGAGGGGCAGGATCACCTCCTTCAATCTGCTGGTCACACTACTTTTGATGCAGCCCAGAACACAGTTGGCTTTCTGGGCTGCATGCTCACACTACTGGGTCATGTTGAACTTCTCATCAAGCCCTAGGTCCTTCTCTGCAGGGTTGCTCTTAAGCAATTCTCCACCCGACCTTCATTGTCAAAGGTTCTTCTCTTTGGATGTTGGGAAGCCTTTTACTGTTTGTAGTGTTATCTTGCCTTATGGACAGCCCTTCTTAGTGACATTTGAGGAGTTACACAAGCCCTGAGGGTGATCCTTCATCCCTAAATAAAAGAGGGCCTGGGAACAAACTAATCATCAGCCCTGACCACCGAGGGAACAAGCTGGGGATTACTCTCATGAGAACAGCTCACAGCTAGCCCCAGAGATGAATCAGTGTCAGGTAAGGTTCCCCCCAGCCCTTGCATACCGTCCCAACTGGCATCGTGCCTTCAGCACCTGCAGTGCCGGACCCACCTCAGTGCATGCAACACCCTTTGTCCCCCACACCTGTGCTATAGAAACACCAGTCTGGTGGGATTCAGGACAGTTCTTGGGTTATTAGGCAGAATTAACAGTTGTATCTTAGGGTCAGTGAGGGAGCAAACAAGGCCCAGGAGAAACCCATGGCCAAGCACTTGATGGCATGGTCACAGGTACATTCTTGAGGAGGCAGTGGCTATTAGCAGCCTGTATGTGAACCAGGCAGTGCCCCTTGGCCTGGTGGGAGGCAGGCAGGTGCTTCATGCTTTTTAATTTATTGGTACAGGCATAGCCTGCCTGTTCAGTGCTGGTTCTCACCTGTTCTTCTGTGCCTCTTTTGATCTCCCTGGTATGGCATCTTTTGTAAGATGAAGTTACCTGTCCTCTGCTGCACAGGCAAGAGCAAATCTGGCTTCATTCCGTGTGTCAGAGGGTTGAATCAGAAAGGAAAAGATTAAAGTTGCTCATACCAAGGTAAATCTGGCATTTCTTAATTTTGCAGGTGAAACACTGTTCTTCTGATGTAAAGCAGAGTGTTACAAGTGCTTCGCTGTGCAAGCACTGAGTATGAGACCAGATCCTGCCACACAGCTTGACTAGGCAATGCTTTGATGAGTGAGTGCTGTTGCTTGAGTCATTCTGAAACAGACAAAGGGAGCAAGAGAGAAATCACAAGGGAGGATGCAAATAAGAAGTATGGGTCACTGCTGGATTCCCACAGACTTGGCACTGTTGGGGGTGTGTTTTCTAGTGCCCATATCTAGAAATGCACCTTTGATGCCTGCTACTGCTTACCTGGTGATTTGCGGCCCAAATAATACTGACTAATAATTTTCCGTGGAAACCATAGTTTGGGAAGGCAAAAGGGACCTACTGTACACTGCAGCCTTGCTCCACTGTAAAGTTCAGATGTAGCTTGTGTATATGCAACACCCAGCCTTAGACAAGTTCAAGTGTTGGTGCTGGTCACGAACATTGGAGAATTGGCTTCAGTATAAAACAACAGTAATGGCAAACTGTCCTTTCCGCTTCCTTCCTTTACTGCTGTGTTAAAAGGTCAAGGACAAATGTTAAAGCACTGAAGAATTTGCAACGTTTCCTTTGCTCAGTTTCACCCCTTCAGTGCGTTTAGACCCCTTCATGTTAATCTGAACAATGCACCAGAAGATGCTGCAGTTTCTATAACAGGAGAGCTACTTTGAATTGGTTTGTGCAGAAGATTTTGGGCTTTGATTGAAACCAGCTAAATAAAAGCAAGTAATACAAATTAGTGCGGGTTTTTTTCTGAGTTCTGGCAAAAATGAGAGCAAAATTCTCAGTATTTTTTGGCTAAAGAAGTTCTGGGTTTGGACAAAAGGCTGTTTGGTTTTGGCATTTTTGCGGTTGCAGTTTTTCCATTCTTAATCGGCAAAGTAGGTGTCATCTGTGCAACTTCTTGTTAGACTGAAAGATTCTCTTTCCTGGGGTGGCAATTCCTCGAATGGTCCTCCTCGGAGGGAATCTGCTGGCAGATGCTCCAACTTAGGACAGGGTGATGGGAAATACTGAAGGAAACAGTTGTGCCTCAGATGCCAACAAAGGAAAAGAAAAGCAAACCACGAAATATCATAGAATAGTTTGGTTTGGAAGAGACCCTTAAAGGTCATCTAGCCCAAATCCCCCTGCGATGAGCAGGGACATCTCCAACTGATCAGGTTACTCAGAACCCAATCCAACCTAACTTTGAATGTTTCCTGGGACGGGGCATCTACCCCGTCTATTGGGCAATGTGTTCCAGTGTTTCACCACCCTCATCGAAACAATTTCTTCCTTATACCTATTTTAAGTCTCCCCTCTTCTAGTTTAAAATCACTACCACATGTCCTGTTGGAACAGACCCTACTAAAAAGTTTGTCCTCATCTTTCTTATAAGTCACCTTTAAGTATGGAAAAGATATCCATTGTTTCCATCTTCTGATCCCAGCATTTCAGCTGATCCAACAACGCATGTAGGTAAATAAAACCCAACAATTTATTTTAGGCTACAATCTGCTTTCAGGCTCTTCAGGCATGATGTTCTTGAAACCATTCTTCAAAATTTTGGATACCTAAGAGGCTGTCCTCCAAACAGATACAGAAACAGTAGTTTGTAGTGGCCTCTGCTAGCAGTTCATTTCTTCCTTTCAGTATTAGCTTGCCTTGGCCACCGAATGTTCTGGATGTTGCCTGGCACCCATATGCACTCAGAAAGCAATAGTGACATGAGAACAAGTATTTATTCCTGTATCCTTGAATCTAAGCTTATTAAGGTGCATTGACGTATCTGGGCCCTCCGTGCTGAACTCTGTTCTCTGCTTTTACTCCTTAAAAGAGAGTAACTCATATGAAGTGCAGATATAATTTATGGAGTAAGTTATTGTGATGGTGGACAGGTTAGCCAGGGGTTAAATAGCATAATGTGCCATCTTTAGTCCTCCTAGCTGCCCAAAGCAAGTATAACTAGGAGAGTGTATGGAAAATGAGCTAGGAATTAGGAAAAGATGTAGAACTTGAACTACTGACGTCCCATGTTTACCTGTACTACAGTCACCAGAAAGGATGATCTCACACAACCCACATCTTTCTCCTCTCTGCATGCTTTGTAAGGAGATCCACTGACAGACTGTGTCATACCCTCAGTGGTGCCCTTGATCATGTTTGATTTTTAAAGGAAATTTGTGAGTTTGCAGAAATCAGGGTGGTGGAAGTCCATCATGGCTGACTTGCCTCTTGTCATGGGAGCATAATGTCGTAACTTGTCAGAAAAATTGTGCTAATTGACTTTGTCAGAGATGGAGAGGTTTGCAATTAGATACTCACACAGCTTTAGCTTGAGTTAGGAACAGATGAGAGTAATGACCTGGACAGTCATCACAAAGAAGAAGGAAGTTCTGTGGTTTCTAGACTACTGTTAACTCTACCCAGGTCTCATCAAAGCAAAAAGGCTGGACTGGGCACTCCAACTGGCCTGCTAAACTTTCCTGTACTCACTTTTTCCATGATCTTTTCAGTTATTCAACATAGTGCAGTGAGAGTGCTCTGTCTTTTGCCTTATTTTATGCCCTCTTCATGATCTCCGTTTCATCCCTCGTATTCATCTTTGAGGCTCTGTTGTCCCACATGTCACATGTTCCACATGTGTGGAACAACAGAGATGCAAAGGTGATCTGGAAGTCCTTGACCACTGGAAGAGCTGAGCACAGACTGAGCATGACTAAAAAATGCTCTGAAAGACAGGGACAGGGCTGAAAACCATGACTACAACTGAGAGCCTGTTCCAGTGAAGAAGAATAGCTGATCCCTTTTCAGGAGAAGTCTGCATGGGGTTCCTTTTTTTTTTTTTTCCTACCTTTTTCGGTTCAAAATATTTATCTAGATTGATGTACGATTCTAACATTCAGATCCCAGTTCTATTTTCTTGTGCTGCCCCAGGTTCACCACTGCCTAAGTGCTCTTTTTCTGTCAATGAAAGACTGTTGCCAGTGGGATTTCGGGTTGCCTGTAGTGGTCAAAAAAACAGTGTCCTCCTTGATTTTGTTCAGATGCCTTCACTTCTTTGGTACTGACCTTAGAGATTGTGGCATATGACTCAGACAGCAGGGTCAGTATCCTCTTGCTCAGGCTGTTTTGGGAATAAAGAGGTGGCAGATTTAGAGAAGGAACTGACAATGGTTTTTATCTACATTACATTTCTACTTTCTCTCCCTTTCTTATTTTTCAGTAATTTCCAACCCCTTGGGTTGGTTTTGTTTTGTTTTGTTTTGTTTTTCTGTTTATATCTCATCTTGCACTTACTCTAAAGCCAAGCAGCCACTTACTGACAGACAGTTGCAGCCTTTGAATGTCTCTTATCAACCAGCACAAACAGGCAGCAATGCTGTACTTGGCTGCTGCTCCAGCACTCATACATGGCAAAAAGTGAATTTGGTTCAACAAAAATGTCTTCCTAGACTCTTTGCAGCGCAACCCTTGCGTCTGCCAATAAGGTGTAGTGAATGAGGAGAGAAAGAAATTATTTAGGTTATTTTTTTCCCCCCAAAAAAACCGCCTTATTGACCTATAATAAAAGAGAAGACAGTGCAGGCTAAATATCAGAGGCAGAAAATATCTTGGCTGTGAGACTTCTCTAATCTTCCAAGGGAAGTGGTAGAAACCTTATCACTTAGGACATTAAAGTAGGCAATACAGAGCACGAGAAAAAAAGCTATTGTGAAATACCCTTAATTGGCAAGTAGGTGGACGGATACAGCTTCATGTATCTTTTACATTTATTAATCCTTCTTAGAGCTATCTTCTGCATCCTAAATAAATATCCTTTGATTGCGAGCACTTTGTCCCTCAAGTAATTAAGCAGAAATGAGCATATCGCTAAGTACATTTCAATATGTGTCCTCAACTGGCTGGAACTCAACCCCAGGATTCAGGATCTGCTTGTAATTAACATTCCATAGTAAGACTCCACACCCTCTATTTGTCTCTTCTTAGTTATGTGTTGGAAATGCACATTTCTCCTACCATTACAGATTTCAGCAGAAGAGTTTGAGCTGGGCTTTAAATTGCTTTCCACCTAAATTTAAATATTCCCTGTTATTTTAGGTTTGTAGACATTATACAAGTAAACCCTTTTCTCAAGGCGTCATAGGGAAAAAAGCCACTTACTCAAAAGGACACAACTGCTGAGCTGCCTCCTGAGTTGACGATATCACAGATTTAAGCTGTGATCTGTTAGCTCTTGTGTGTTTCAATACTGGCAATTAAAGGTGTCACTCCTAATTAGCAGAAATACCTCTGGGTGCGAGGGACAATTGTGAATGGATCTTCTTTCTGTGAAACTGGTTTTCCTGCCAATTCATTAGAGCAACTTTTTCATGGCAATATGGATGCTGAGAGTGCTTTTCATTGGGAAGGTTTGGCTGCAATAGAAGATGGAGAAACAAACTGCTTCATGTTAGGATGAATGGGGGCTGTAACTGAGGTCTATCAGCAAGGGACTGAAAGGCTGCAGCTCCAGGTGTGATAACAAAGTCATATTCATTGTACACTAGCCTTTAGCAAATTCACCAGTGATGGTGTATCATGCTGCTTGCCTGTTCTCTCTGTCTTTCCTTCAGCCTATCCAAAGGCTTGTGTTCCCTGAGCCTGCTGTGCCCAGGGTAAGTGCTGAGGGAATACGTGGCTGGGTCATGACAGCATTCAGCCTGAACTTAGAAAAAAGCCTGAACAAGCACCCCTGGGTCTGCAGGGAGATACGTCACCCTCCCATGCGGACCCCAGGAGGGTGCCGAGGGATAGGGGAGGAAGGAGAGGTGCCAGCCCCCCTTTTGGTCGGAAGTGGATGAAGCCCCCCCGGTGGAGCTCCTCTGGCTGGGTACTGCTACCACATGGCTGCCAGGGCTGTGCTCGGATAATGTGTGTCCGAGGGCAACCAAAACAGTTTGTTCCCAGACTCCACATAGCTTTTAGTGCCCTTGACTATAATAGTAATTAAAAGCAAACAAATCTGGATGAGTTCTGTGAGGCTGCCAGATCCCCACAGAGACACCTCAGCTTTCCTTTGTGTTTTATAAGGTAATGGGAAGCTCAGTGGTGAACTCTTTTCTGCTACTGGTAAATGGTGACATACGAGACGTTGCCCTGGAGCCAGTGGATGAAATTGTGGCTCTGATGAAGCCAATGGCAAAACTCCCATTGACTTCAGTAAAGCCAGAGCATTTTGTGCAGTTATTTTTCATATAGAATTCACTCAGGGTGATGTCCACCCCCAACACTTCTCATTTTCTCCAATGATTAATACGTTAACAATAAGAAAAAAACTTTTTTTCTGGAATGGTTCATATTTGGGAAATCCAATTCTGACTTACTAAGCCTGCTCTGACTGTTTTAGTCCTGAGGCAAACTTGAAAACTGGCCTAGGGAAGCTGGTACTTGTTATTGTTGCTTCAAAGACAGTCTATGTGGGAGAGGGAATGAGATGTGTTGGGATTAAAATACCCTAGCCATAAAAAGCAGTAATAATTACCGTCTACATGTGGGCAAGTCAGAAGGGGTTATTACCAAAAGAAATTAAAACTCCTGTTTGCAGAGAAAACTGCCTGAAATCCAGAATTATTCATCTGTGCAGCATGGATTGATTTTAAATGTAGATTTTAAATGTAGTTTTCTTCAAACACCACTTTCATAAGGCTGATTCTAAATAGATCGAGACAACATTAAGAGGTTTGGCATCAGGTAAGTGAGTGTATAATGGGCATGACAGAAGGCAGGTCTGCTCTCAGGAGCTCTGGGAGCTAGGGTGCCAGTGGAGCTGTCTCCCTGAGAGTGCACAGCACACCCTCCAGAGTCAGGCTGTGTGCTACTAATGTAGTTGAGGTGCTGTGTCTTGACAATGTCAGTGTGCTCACGGAGCAGCTGATCTTTTAATAGAGTATTTTTCCTCTCCTGAAACTAAGGCAATTAACAGATTCGTAGATTTGAAAAGAACTATCAGATCATCTAGTGTGACTTCATATAGATACTGTGCACTTCCACTTATCTTCACCTGCATTCCAGTAACTTGTGATTGACTAGTTCATGTTTTCCCCAAATGCATCTGTCCTTCTTGTAAGAATACTGCTGTTCCGTACATTACTTCATTTCATGCTAATTGTTTTGCACTCAGTCTCTTCTGATTGACTTTAATGAAAATCCTCTTCAGACTTATTCATAGAAATGGGAGGAGAATAAGATCCAAGTCCACCCTGATGTCTGTGAAGATATCTTCTAATGGAGAGCACTTGGTGCCCTCCAGTCTTCTGCAGAGACTTGACAGAAACTTTGGGCTGTTTTATAAATTCACCAGGTCAATCCCAAACATGACGACTGTCACATGTGGTTGAAAATATTAGCTGAAAATTCTCACAGCATGAAGAGAAATGCTTCTTCATTAGCCATAATTAATAGGATAGTTTCCTAATCTACAGTCAGTTGTGTGAGAAAATTCCTTATGCCTGAAAAATCTTGGCTGACGATGCCACATGCCATTCCCCCAGCCTCCAGTTTTGTGTTAGAAGTTGAAAGAGTATGTGTGTAATACCACTGCTTCATTATAACTTCTGCTCACAAAATGCCATGCCACAATTCTGTCAGCTCCAAGATTAAGGTATTTAATAGCGTCATTTGGGTTGTGTATAATAAGATTCAATCAGTTCATTGTTGCATACATTGTTGGCTATCATTTGATTGGGCAATGCTTGGATGTACATTTGGTTTGGAAAAGCTGTTGCACAATGCTGTATTCCCTGTTGCTTCATGGAAACTTGGACTTCCTCTTAGCTTCACTTTCTGTGAGTTAAACACTGCTGGGGAGCTGTCTTTGAACCAGAAACCGGTCATGATGAGAGCATCTCTTTTTGTGGTTTTGTTTGGTTTTTTTTCTATTCCTGGTCCACAAACTCAATTCAATGACACATGGCTTTCATTTATGTGGTTATCAAAGCCTGTTTCTTCATTTGATTTTTGGCTATACACAAGCAAGAACATTGTCCTTCCTTGAGGTCCTTGTGTGTAAGTTTAGCAAGTATCTGCCTTTTATTTTACTGTTAGATGTTTCTTTTTCTTACCATCTGTTGAAAAGATTTAACTTACATAACAACTGTTTTCACCATTTATATCACCACAAAGTAAAAAATCACCCATAGACACAGAGATTTTCTTGCACTTGCTATCTATTTCCCACCCACCTGTTTATGAAGTGGTTCTGGTATGTATATCCTCAGCAGCTCTTGGATCCAAAAATACCCAGCTGCTTTAGAGCTCTAATGAGAACTGCAGTTGTAGACATGAAGGAATACTGCCTGTGAATTTTGCTAAATTTTCATGAGTTCTGCTGATTCATGCTGGGGTGACCCAAGATGTGTGTGAGAATGGCTGCCTTCCTTGCCCACTGTGTCCGGTACTGGGGGATGGATGGGCAGTGCTCCTGCTCTTCTATCCCCATGAGTACCATGGCATTCTGTGCTAACATGGCTACTTCTGTGTCCATAGAGAGAAATAAGACCTCTTGGGTATAATTTATCACATCCTCACACAGATGTCCAAAGCAGCCCAGATGCCTTGTATGCTGAAAAATTATCTGTTTTTCTGCTAGTGATTATAAAGTGATGTCAGGCTACTGTCTCATATACAGGTGTCTTTGGTGTTGGCATGTTAAACAGAAGGAGACAAATCCTACCCAACCATCCCATCTGAATAGGTAGTTCTGTAATCTCCTGCAGGTGCCTGCTTACTTTTTACACTACTGCTAGTAAACTCATGGGTGCCCCAGTTCTGCAGGACCACAGAGCCTCTGGAGTCCACAGTCTAACTCACAGCAACTGATGAACAGCAAGCGTTGAACTGGGAGGCCAGGAGAATGCACAGCAGGTGGTTTCACTTGGTAGCTGAGCCAGTTCATGGTGTGCTGACTCCAGATTTTCCTGAAAGCAAACTAGTCATCTGTCCTTCAAGCTTCTGCTGACCAGATTTTGTCTCCAAGCTGGCTCTATTTTGCACTGAGCCCTGCTCTGCCTTGTACTTACACTTCATTCCTCTCCCATGGACCATGGGACATGCCATGAACTGTGAAACAGATGTTTGTTTTTCATGTTGTCTTCACCAGCTTTCATTTGCTTCCTTGCTGTGCACTTGTCAAGACACTTGCACTACACCTGAATGAGCTTTTTCATCATTTCAAACGGATCAGACCTCTTGGATACTGATGGCTGGGCTGCAGCAGTTGACAAGTTGGAAAGTACCTTCTGCTACAGGCAGAGGCAGTTCAGCATGTAAGACAGAAGTGAGCTTATTTGTAGGTGTCCACCCCTGTGGTATTAATATGTTCTTGAACTAGAGAGAACTCTGTTAGCAATGGGTGATATATACAAAGAGGCTGTACTGGGATAAGGGTGATGGACCAGATGATCTTTCTTTATCTACTTTGTTTCAGTACCATGGTGGTGAATGTACTATATGTGATCTGGACTTACCGGTGGTCTACTGAATGTTAAACTTGGAGCAGAGATAGAAAAAAAAAACCCAAAACAGCTATTACTTTAATTTTGAGTAGTCCTAACTTGAATCCTTGGGCTGATGAAAACAGAAGCATATGCTGCAGATCTTGCTTTGCACATTCTGCAGAGTCAGGGTATCCCTGGCGTAGATTGCTGAAGGCCAGGATATTTTAGTTAAAAATAAACCCAGAGCAATCATGACAGGCTTGTAAATTAATGTGGTGAGTTCTCTGAGCACCAGGTCCCATCAGGGTTACTCTGGTGATCTGTCAGTGTTGCCCATCACCAGGGCCCTATCTCTCTAATGATGCATTTCATATTAAAGTGGCTCCAGTTGCTGGGAAGAGATTCTGCATGTTAACCTCAAGTGTTCTACCTATGGTGCCTTGGAGAATAAGGCAAATAGTTTCCACAGACAGAAATCCTATTTAATTCTTTGGCTGCACTGAAAACAAAATGTTTTCCTTCACTGCAGGCTTTCAAAATCCATCAAGAACTTATGATGATGTTTAAATGATGAAGTATTATATAAAGCCGGCATTCCCATTCAGATTAACCTTTATTAAAAGGCTTTTAGGCTTGACTGAAATAACGCAATCTGTCCTTGAGGCAGGGGTAACTGTGTGATGGCCTCCTCCAGTGGTACCATGGGAAACAAGCTGTGACTCACAGCCTCACTTCGGTGGCTGGTTCCCCTTTGGTCCAAGGGGAATTCCTATATATGAGCTCCTTCCCAGCTGTAGGTTTCTTCTCTCTTTTCACTACTGTGTCAGCACTGCCCCCTTGCACAGTTCTTTGTGTTTTCCCCATTCCCATTTCACTGGTTGTAGCTCTCCCGAGCTCTCTACTTCTCTGCCCTAGTGCAGGAGGCTTTGCATCAGTGTGAGCTGTTTCCATTCTTTTAGACACAAAACCACCTCCTCTGTACATGCAGAAGCAGGAAGTCAGACGTCTGAACAGCCTTCCCACAAATTTCAAGAATTACTCACATTCGCTGTCATCTGCCCTGGGCTGCGCCGCCTGGGGTGGCCTTGGGCTCTGATGAGAGCTGGGGGCACACCTGCCCACTTGGCGAAGAGCTGGAACCCGTTTGTGCCAGGGCAGGCACTGGCCACTAGTCACTGGCATGCCCAGGTTTTGTCGTGCCTCCAGTGCCCTGTGACACCCACTGGGGTCCTGAGCATCTTCCCAGCCCACTTTTCACACCGATCTACTGCTCTGTGTGGTGAAGAGCCTCAGGGCAGGCTAAGACATGTTTAAACTTACTGCCCTCATGTTTTCTGCCTGCATCGTTGTGCTGGATTTGCCATAGCTTGTCTGCCCTTGTGGCTTAGCTGTGTAGCATTTTCCTTGGCTCTGGGAATGACCCACTTGTTGCAAAAAACATGAAGCCTAACTTAAAATTGACGCTTCGGGTGTGATGCTTCCCACACAGCCTGGGTTTGATCCCTGCAGGCTGACTGAATGGGAGAGCATGGATCCATGTATGGAGTGGATGTGCTATGGCTCCCAGTGAGCTGTTAATAGCATAAGTGGTGGGTGGGTCTGGTCCTCAGAGCAGGCTTTGACCAGAGCCTGTGGGTTTTGTGGTACCCATTCAACAGTGTGGGTTTGACTGTAAACATCTGCCTGTTATGATCAGTCCAAATCATGCCTGCCCTCTTACATCAGAATCCTGTGGCCCAGCAACCCTGATCACCCTCTTCTGAATGCACCCATGATGCTTCAGGACAATAATTGCAGATCTTCCAGGTGCCCTCACTGGCTCTCTGCTGGATAGGTCCAGACTTGAAGAAATGTGAGATGGCTGTAGCCTGGGTTTCCACTGTGGTCTGTACCACAGACCTTGGTAACACACAGATGATCATGGTTCTGCATGCCAAAGTATGTTGGCTGGAGGAAGATCATCTTTCAGAAGGGAGGTTAACTTCAGACCTGCCATGGGTAAGGTAGGAGACATGTGCTGACTAGTGTGTGCTGCAGTTCAACAGCAGTTTGGTTTACACATCACAGAATTAAGTGAAGAAACTCCTCAGCAATGTTTTTCAGGCTACTTTCCCTGAAACGTCAAACTTCTGATACCCTGAAATTTCAAATTTCTGATAAACACAGTGGTAGTGGAAGTGGATGGTGGCTCAAACTGCCTCTGAACCTCATGCTCTCTGCTACCTTCTGCTTGAGAAACTATTGTAACATTTATTGTTTAGGGTGCAATATATCTTTGTCCTCTGTTTGCCCAGTGCCATGACCCTGCCCAGAGACAGCACATGGGCACTGACCCATGTTGTTAAAATAATGTAAGTAATAATCAAAGTTTCTGAACCTGCAGGATGAAAACCCCATGCAGTATTTGCTATATAACTGTTTTGGTTTGAGAGATTCAGTTAAATACTGACTCAGTGGTTAGGATATGTAGGTTGGGATTATGGTGATAAACAGCTCAGCATTACATAAGATAGTCATACGAAGCAATGAAAAAAGGCCCACACTATTTCTAATGCTTCCCTGATGTCACTTAATTGGAAAGAACTAGGTTGCCAGAATGCATGTTGAGATGGGCCATGCATAATCTCTGGTGGGAAGGGGGAGCAGGTTTCTACTTTCATACCATTTTTTTGCCACAAGTAACATTATAAGTGACTCCTTTATTCTTGCCTATCAGTTATGTTTTGTATAATTAAGGCTAATTAATAGGTATGAATAAATCTGATTCTGGTGGGAGTAAATTGTACTTACTGTATTTATTCTCTCCATGACAGACCTTTTCTGTGAAAGGCTTTGTAAATCCACACTTCTAAGACATGGATAAAAATGTGGCTGCCCCTGTGCCGGAAGGTTTGCAGTGCAAATCGCAGTCACTAGAGTGTAAAAAGCTCCTGTTGAGTTCAGGCCTTAGAAGGGAAGATAAATGAGAAACATGGTTCTGGTTTTAAGGCTGGCCACCACCTTGCTGCTTGGTATAGAAGAAGAGCTCTTAGATCCCAGCCTAGGAAGCAAAGCTGGTCTGCCAAAGTCATTCTGTTTGTTCATATGTCTGCTTTCCATTTCCATCTATTGAACGCCATGAAGACAGCTGTCAACAGTGCTCACATTTTCCTTGTTTAGTGTTGCATGTGGTCTGGGGCTGTTGGCATCACTGGGATGTTATCCCTTCGCTGAGGAGACTGTTGAAGGGAGAAGCTGGGGTAGGGAAAGAGAAGAACTCTCTATGAGATGGTGTCTTTTTTAAAAGACATTTTGACACCTGATGGCTGTGAAAAAATTATTGCCTAGTCACCAAGGTGTGAAGTCTTTGCTGTATCCCATTAATGATGAGAGGGTACATGAAGGAGAGGGAAGGGCCACATGACTAAGGGTTTAAGCTAACTCCTCATCTTACCTGCACATACATATTTTTACAGACTTTGGCCACAAAATATCCCCAGAGTGTCTGGAGTGAGACAGAAATTTCTGGATCTTCATTGCTTAGTGTTTGGCATTTTTTCTGTATTAGACACCTCCATTTCCTAGTGCTTTCTGAACACAGTAAACAGCCCTCAGGTGGAAGTGACAGCTGTACCCAGGAAAGATTGAGAAAGTCTGTTTGGGCAAGCGAACTCCCAGTCCTCTACCCACTCAGTTCACACTGTCTTCGAGGTGGCCTTTTCCCCTTGACACATCCACTCCCACGTGGGTTCTCCACACACTCGAGGATGAGACCTGTGCTGACTTTTGCTCTCTCCTGATTCAAACTCAAGTGCTGTGGGATGCAAGTCTACATTTGATTAGCCACTGGAATTGGAAATGTGATGTATCCAATCTACCCAATAGCTTGGTGGGCATGGATACATCCCAGGAGGTAGAGGTGAAAATCCTGGGCTTGTTGGCAAAATCTTGACCAGTCTCAATGCTGTTCTGTCCTGGGAAGGGGTCTTCTTAGAGACCCCTGCACTGTGGCCATGGCTGTAGTTGGCCTTGAAGCTCTGCCAACCATAGAGCAGGCCTGAGGACCACTGGGCTGCATGCTGGGGCTGAGCGTGCTTGTGAAAGTCCTGAGCAGGCAGATTGATGCTCCTCCAGCCTGTTTCACTTACCATAATGAAGATCACTCCGTAGGAAGAGAAGGAAGCCTCTTGCCTATTCAGGAGTTTCACAAGCGTGGTTCACTTGTGTCTCTGGTGGTGGGAAAGCCCCAGAATGTGGGTTGGGCTGAAGGACAGCGGAGGTGATCTTAAAGAAGTCCTGCCTAAAGTTGCATGAAAATGGGGGTTGGAACTAGATCATCTTAAGGTCCTTTCCAACCTAAAACTTTTTATGATTCTATGAAAATCTAATTTCACTTGAAAGCTTGCAACTGCAACATTCAAACATGCAGTGACTACAAGGAGTAACCCAAATGTTTGTCCTTACAAGCACTACCCCACCTGTTACCTGGAAAATGGTCTGAACCAGGAGGAAATCCTGAGTACTGTTTCCTGAGAAACACACCAAAACTGGGCAGGAAATGGAGGTGTCAGAGCCTGTTGCAGTCACAGTAACAGTGGCAGTGCTATGCAGGTCCTTCATCTTCCTCCTCTGCCTGCCTGCTGCAGTGAGTCTGCCTCTGACACATGGCATTCACGGACCACACTACTCCAGTGTGAGCCAACAGGAGCTGGGGGAGAGGCAGGAGCTGGAGATATAAAGATTTGATGTGAACACCTAGAAGGTGTGTAGCGGTTTGACACGTGATGTACAATCTGTTACTTACCTGCCTAGAGGAAACCGGCATATGCAGAACCACGCACAACAGCTATTCCCACTGATGTGATCATAACTTGCCGTGCCTAACACAGCCCACTGTGGGTTGGATTTCGAGCTTGAGGTATTCCTATGGGCTAACAGTGCATGTAAATAAATATCTGAGGCAGCTATTCATAAAGAGATTTTGATCCAGGTCATTCTCCCTTACCTCCCTCTTTGAACAGTCTAGGGAGAAGGGCAACTCCAAGCGCGAGCTCTGCTAAGCTGTTAGGTGCTATGAAATTCCTGCCAAAGCTGCCTCTCACCCTCCATTGACTACAAGGGAAACCTGTGGAGACTAGCCTTCTCAGGCTAATGTTAGCCTTTGTAATTACTGCCCTAGTCTTCCCCTGCAGCCATTGAAAAAAGGCAGTAACCCACCCATTAGTTACTCCTGTGTGACCTCTGGAGACATCATGTCTTTGGGTTGACTGTAGAGGGGAATACTCAGTGAAGGCACCTAAGCAGGGTCTTCCAAGCTGGTGGTCTGAATCCTCCCTCAGGTCTGTTGTGGTTCCTTTGGATCTCTTTGGTTCTGCAGATCAGCTACCCAGCCCATTTACCTAACATGCCTTTTTTCTAAGCGGACGTGCTGATGGTTTCTGGCTCCTAGAGCAATGCAGGTACCACCATGAGGAAGAGTGGTCATAAAAAAAAAAAATTGCCTTGACATGTTTTTATTTTAGTTCACATGTGCAGAAACAATTTTTGGGTCATATATTCCAGAAGAAAAATCACAGACTTTCATGTTTCTCTAATCTGTCATTCTGACAAGCACAGCTTAGTTGTTTCATCAGTCAGGTCACTTTTCAGCCACTGGGTGATGATTTCAGGCTCCAAAGTGTGGAACAGATTGTGCTGTCTGTGTGCATAGGATAAAGTTACCCTTGCCCTTGGGGACAGTCCTGGAAGACTGCTGAGGAATTCCTAGGATATACGAGACACTGAGTGTCTCTGCCTTGATTCAGCTCACACGCTGGGTCTGAAGGATGTGGTGGTTGGTGTTACTTCAGTGTGTTTTTTCCCCAATTTTGGAACACTAGTGCTGTTGCAAGCCATAGGAATGTCAGTATTCCTGTGCACTGGCATCAGCAAGGCCTGGTGAGGGGCAGAGAAGATCTCCTGGTACGACCCTTCATGCCTCGCATGTATTCAGTCTGAGCTCACAACACAGTCTGCTCCGTAAATCTTGTGTTTATTTTCTGGTACAGCTCATCCCCAGCAGCCCACATGCTCAGTAACATACTGCAACAGAGGGCAGCTCACAGACAACAGAGGAAATACCTCTTAGGCATGTCTTGCCTATCTCATTCCCAGCCCAAAACTTTTCCCTAGTTTTAATCCCTGTGGTCTGAATTTGTTAAGAGTCTCTAGAAAAGCTCACCCTGTGGCGCATCCCAAGACTTCTCTCCCAGGACTCCAAGAGTTAATATCCTTGGAGCATCACACTGGGAAGTGCAAGTCTGTTCATGCAGTTGAAAGTGCTCTTTTATTATTGCTTCTATCTCTCCTATCAGATGTCTCACTCTTAACAGAGTTGTTATTAAGATAATTAGTTAATGTGGGTTATTTTATTATTGTAGTCGTGTTTGGTTTGATTGCACACTCAGCTGACACATGTCATAAAAGCAACAAAAGCATTAAGAAGTTGCATAATTGGCAAAATTGAACTGTCAGTGTTGTGGAGTTCAGAGAATTGCAGGGAGAAGAAATGTACAGACTCCATAGAGACACAGGTCCTTCCATGAACCTTGGATTTCTCCTCCTAGCATTTATTAGTCAGGAAAATGACTGGCATTTCCTCTTCTATGTTTTTTTCTCCACTTGGGTTGTATTTTGTGATCTTCGCTTTAGCCTGCAGAGGAAGGCAGTTCAGTCTTGTTTATCTTTGCCAGAGATTCCTTCTTTTTGGGAACCGCATCGGAAATAACTTTGGATGGAGGCAGACAAGAGGCTTTAAAAAGCATCTATCAAGTAATCAAGTGGGTCCATGTGTCATATTTCCTGACCATCTATTGCCTTGGTATCTGCCATTGGCACATGTCCCAGTGCTGTCAGAGTAGTACAATCCTACTTTTATTTACATCTAGCATTCCTCTATTCAAATACTTTAACCAGCTTCATCAGTGCAAAATCCTGGCAATTTTCATTTTCTTAACCTTGTGAGTTTTCCTCACGCATCCTCCTGACACATAAGCTGGGGAAATATACTACTTTCTTCAGCCCTGGTCTGAGAAGCTGTGTTTCAGCCCATCCCAGCAAGGTTCTGTTCTGCGACCTGACCAGAGCAACTGTGTCTTTCTTTGTGTTGGTCTTCTCCATGCTCAGATTGAAGCCGCGAGTAGAACACTCCCCAGACTGCTAAGCTCCAGCCAATTTGCAGTCTTGCCGACCTGCAAATATTTCCTCCAGAGTTTGAGATTTTTGGCATCCCAAGTTTCCTGGATGTGCTTACATCATCCCTGTGCGGAGGAGGACTTGGCCGTATGGCTTAGAATGTGCTCTGTGTAATTGAACAAGTTCCCTTCAAAAATACCCCAGCAATTTTACCAGTTCTTGTCCAGGGTTATGAGGCATGTGATGTAGCCCTGTGGGCATGAGAGGAAAAAGCCCTCCCAAGAGGTATTTCCTGAGCTAATTTGATAACTTTGGGGTTTGAAATGGTGGGGAAAGAAAAATCTCATGCAAGAAACAGGCTGGCAAAGCAGAGACATGCACAGACATTTAAAAATTAATACATCTTGATTTTTCAGAACAAGGCCAGAGGAAATCAATCCGTAATGCAGTAAACAAACTCCAGTGAGTTACAAGCAGTGTATATCCAGAGTAACTCAGCTCCAAACATGGGCACTGCTGCAGTGAGGATTCAGCCTTTGAAATCTCCTTTTGCAGTTGCTGCTCTGAAGAAGAGATTTTAGAGAGAAGCCTTGCTGCATGCAAAGAACGCCTGGAACTGCCTTCACACACCCTGCCCTTCAAGGTGTGCTGCTGAGGCACAAAGCACCAAAGAGGAAGGCTCCTGCCAGCTTTCCAAGGCTTTGAACTTTGGGCATAATGTTTTTAGTTCATTGCTTAAAAGCCAAGAGTGTAAAGGAGGGCAGACAAAGGAGTATTAGCTAGAGCTCTTTTCAGTCTCCTGGGAGGGACAATGGGGGCAGTTCACAAGCAGAGGCTCACAGCTGCAGTTTGCTGGTTGGGAGGCTGCACATAGGGTAGAGATCAGAATTCAGAACGATTAAACACATCGCCTGATTGTTACAGACAGATTAAAAAACACCCTCTGCCAGCTTTACACATTTGCGGCCTCTTGTCTTTGTGAGTCAGGAGGCAGTTCCCGTCGTGAGACACACACGCTCTGTAGTACAGGATGATTTTTGGCAAAGCCCAGATGATCGTGAGCCAGACGGGGCAGGGACAGCATTCCAGTTTTATAACACAATTCCATAATAGGAGACAGCATTCTTTTCATATTAATGTTCATACAACAGGAATTTTAAACTCCAGCTTTTGGCTTATGTGGGAAAAAAAGTCTCTTCTAAATGTCCTAGCAATGTTATTCTATAATTCTATAATGGACAGGGCTGCTGGTGGACCAACCACTTGGAGTGCAGTGGGTGTTCTGCAGTTGCTTTCATTTCAAGGAACAGCAAACTGGAAAGCGCTGATGTAGTTATGTGCTTGCTGATGCCACCATGACCTCCTTTTCTGATGGGTTACAGGTGTTCAATCCATGTGCTCTGATCCCAGGGGAAATCCATGTCACCACTTCTCTGCATGCTCCTTGTGAGCACTGTGAAGTACCTATCGCTTCTTCTGTAGAGCTATCAGGCCACAAGATGTGTAGGCGTTTCCATACATTTTGGTAGCCAGGGTTTTGTAGAGTGCAGTGTGTGGCTGCTTCAGGACCATCCTTTCCACACACACCACCAGTGACACTTTCTACTTCACCGGTTCTGGTGGCCCAGAGAGAAACTTGAGGATTTCAAGATGTTACTTATGCCCTGACTTTCATCTTGCAGTGCTTTGCAGGGAAGGTAGAAGTTTTAAGGGTAAATTTCTCCTGTTGGGGTTTTGATCAGTCCTTGAATCTCACACCAAAAATAATCCTTGTGCTCTCAAGAGCTCTTGCTGCTCTTAGCTCAAGGTTGCAGTGTGGCCCCTCATGGTAGCTCAGATAGATATTTGGCTGCTGGCATTAGTGTTAAAGGGTTTTCTCCCTTGGACTGTGTAATAAGAGAAAACACTTTAAGGCTTCCAGAAATACTTTGGATCCTCTAGTAATCTCGCAGTGAAAAGGGAAACTGCATTACAACCTGGTTTTGGCCAGCAGCTGCTTGGTTTTCAGTGGCCCAAGGAGATGAATTATATGAATTATGTTTCTCACCTGGGGCACCTATGAGTGAGACTGCAGAGAGCTTAACTGAACCAGTCTGTCCAGAGCAGATACAGGGTCGGCTGTTACTAGTCACCAAAAGTTCATGCTGTCCTAACCTAAGCTATTAAATTAAGCTCTGCTTTAGACATGGGCTCTGGAAAGGGCAGAACTACCATTACTATTTAGAGACACATTGGCACTCCCAAAAGAGCAGAAGAGGGCTTGGCCTCCTGAGAGGTTGTCTTGTGCCTTGCCTGAGCTGCTGTGGGGATGAAATGATCCTTGCAAGCATGATGGCATGGCAGTTGAAAACCGGAGAGGGAAAACCTCACTGAGCACATGAAGGCATGTTTGGTAAGTGCCAAGAGTACAAAGAATTTCTGTTCAAATACAGGTTTGCAGAGCAGTGGCTGTGTGGAAATTTTTCTTCTTGACAGCTTGGCTGGTGTCCTTTACAGTAAGCCTGGCCAAAGGCACTGTGTTCTCTGAGCCAAGGGTGGTAGCCCTCTCCCAGGATGAATTGGGGATGGACCGCTAGGGAAAGAGGTGGCTGAGGGGACTGGCATGAGCAAACTCCAACCTTTAAAAAAGGCACTTCCTGCCTTGGTGGAAGTGTTGAAACATCTCAGTGTGTTTCCCTGTCTTCAAACAAGAGCCCTGTGCGCCTGACGTCACTTCCCTGGGCTGCTTGGCTAATAACAGGATGAACCTGCACTGCCTCTGAACCAGACATTCCACTGTGTCATTGGTTATTGCGCTCTACGGTGGGGCAGGAGACTGATACCAACATTGTTTTTGTAGTTTATGTTTCACACACACTTCCCTCCACCTCCTCCCCAGCAGTTCAAAAGGAAACGGCATAGGAACTTGTGCGATGTGCCTACAGGCACACACAAGCAATGTGACTCATCAATAGACCAGGCTTGGGGAGCTGGTGCCTGTTACAGCGTGAAGCCAGCCTGCTTCTTCATAGAGCTTTGAAAGGCAGCTGGCTATGTCAAAAGGGCAGAGAATAAAGAGAGTAGTGTAAAATGGGGACACAATTAAGCAAAGATTAAAAAAAAAAAAAAAGCTATAAAATTTTTTATCTCTTTACTGAAAGTTCCCTTGCGTGGCATTCACTGAAACAAATAGTTCTGCAGCTTGTTGCTGTAAATAATGGCAGACAGATTTTGCAAGAGTGCTAGTTTATTTTTAAACATCTGAATGAGCAGTCAGATAACATCTACCTTGGCACGCACCAAGTTCATCACAGGATATGTCTTTATCACTTGGTATCACAGAATTTAGGTGATGTCTCTATGAATCGGTTCCCTCTCAAACCTTCAAATGTTCAACCTCATCTCAGATCTTGTACTAAACACTAGCCTCCCCAGGAGGGAGTGGATAATTTATTGCAATTCATTAGTACAGTCTCAAAAGCCTTGATATCGTTCCTTACATTTCAGAGCATTTTACAGGGAACATGGCTAAGCACTGTCTAACAGGCAATAGTGTGGTAGGACCCAGTGATTTGGTTGTGTTGAACTGTGTGGCTGCACCTGTAGCTGTGTGTTGCTTTTACAACACTGGAAATCTATGTTAGCTGTTTCCACTCCCCAGTGGAACTTCGAAGAAATGGAGAAACATGTATGCCAATCATTTGAAAATAAATACCATCCTCTAATTTGGCATTGCTTTAAACATTAAGATTAGTTTGAAATGGCCACAAGAGTCAGAAAGATGCAAATATTGACATTTCTGGTTTCACAGTAGTCAGGGGTTTTGCATACATATATATGGTTGTTATTATCTGATTTCTTTAAAGTTCTAGATAAACGAAATTTCTGTATCTATGAAGACTGCAAATTCATAAAAGCAAGTTCCTTTATTATGTTCCTAATTGCTACCTGTGCTGTCCTAGTTAACACAGCCGTATTCACATGTTGTGGGATGACAAGGTCAAGTATTAAATACATCTTAAAGTGATTCCCAAGGTTATCACTGTTTGATTATCACGCAAGGTCATCATCTGTTTGTCATTCATCATATAACAATACCAAGAAAAGAAGCTCTCTAAGCATAAATAAGAATAACATTAATACTAATAATTCATCACACTGGCAGAACTAATTGCACATTTCTCCACATTTTCAAGTATCCATTAAGAAAAAGATAATCTTGTTTTTGTTCACTTGGAAGGACAAGCATCAAGCTGCTTTATTTCTGGGCATCCTAGGCAGTTTATCAGCCCAGTGCCTCAGTGTGGTTAGTGGTCCCATGCCTTTGGTACTGAGACTCACTAAAGAAAACCCTTCAAAGTATCAAGAAAGATCCTGTTGTGAGTTGTTCTGAGCCTTGGTACTACCACATAATAAAAAGAATAAGTCAACTGCTAGGAGAAAATATTGCTCATGAATAAGTTACCTGATGTGACAAATGGCAGAGTTTGAGACAGATTAGTCAACCAGTTCCAGTCATCACCTTGCTTTCTCTTTCTGACAGTTTTCAGAGTGTTTTTGTGGTTATCTAAAATTATATTTTGTCCATGAACAATATTGAAGCTTGTATCCTCAAGATTTTTTTTTTCTCCTTTTCTTCCCCAGAGTGTAGCTAATTTTAAGTCAGCATTCACTATGGAGGACACACCTTTTGAATAAGCCTATCTATCTTTTGTGCTCTTCACAGCTTTTACTTCAGTTTTTATCTTCCTTGAAGGATACCTTTTTTTCAGTATCTTCTTGTCACTGTAACTGAAGAAAATTTACATTGACAAGAGCTGTAAAATTCCATTGGTAAGCAACTTAAACCTAAATGCTTTCCCTGGAGAGATTGAAATGGTGTGATTATACTGTGTATTTGTGTACCCTTGTAATTTATCTCCTTTTATAGTCTTCTGACATTCTCTCTTGTTCCCTTGAGATAACTTAATGTTACCCACAAAAGAGCATGTCCCAGGCACATCTGCATTTGGGGTGTGACAATGGTATGCAGCTAAATGCCAGGTTCATTGAGTTGGGGCCCAAGAAGTCACTGTAACCCGCACACTTCTGGTATTCGTTCCAGATGTTCTGTGTCAGACCTGTGCTCATTAACTGCCTTCACAATGAAGGACAAGGTGGGGAGACATTCCTGAGCTTGTGAATCTCCTGTGGATGTTCACAATTGTCTGACAAAAGAAATTAAGATCTCTTTTACAAGAATGAAGTCTTCAATATATTTGAAAGGACAGATGCAGAAAGTTTTCCTTGGCCAGGTTTTTGCAGTATTTTCCTTTCAATTATTTTGTAATTCATTTAGGCAGTTTATTAAGGATATTTTGAAAGGCGAGTCAGAAGTGCAATCATTTTCCTAGTTTAAAAACTGCTTGTTTAACATTTATTCATGCTGGGCTGGGTCTCCAGATGGTATAAATTGGCATAGCTCCATTTAATTTCAGTGGATCTATGCCAGTTTCCAGCAGCTGAAAATCTTGTCCAGCAAGTCACTTTTGGTCCCATGACTTAAGTTCAATACTAGTAAGATCTGAAGAGTCAGCCCCTGGGTTACAACCAAAAATTCTTAACTTTACCAAAATGAACTATTCTTTTTTCAATGATCATCACAGAGCTAGCGAGCACATGCATAATCTACTCTGAACAGACACCGTGCCTTTTCCCCTCATCTACCTTTCATTACTGGTGGGTTTATACCTAATTGTGTTCTTCTGTTCAACAAGATCCAAATGAGAAAGGGCCAACATGATTAGTTTTATTATAATAAATATACTGTATTATATATCTCAGGCTCTAGTGAGAGTACAGAGCTTGAAGAATTGTGCTCCCACTGGTAGAAAAATTGAAAGTGAGCAAGAGAGTTATGCCATTTAGTCCATATGTGGATATGGCCCATACATCTGCTTTAGGAACTCACCCAACCATCACAACAATACTTGATCATATCAGCTATTAATGTATTTGTCTTTAGATACTGGTTGTGGTAGAGATCTATTACCAAGACAATGCCACTCAGACTACAAGTGTCAGACTCTTCTATGATAAAAGAAGGACCCAGCATAACACTTTGGTATCTGAAATGAAACTTTGGAAGAGCAGAAGAGACAGAACACTCAACTGCTATATTGTAATCAATAAAATCACACTTAGACGTTTGAATCAATGTGTTTCTTCATTAAAACTTCATGCATTGCGGTTTCTGCGATATGTTCGACAAATCTGGAATCTATGGTGGGTGACCCTGGCCGGCAGCTAAACACTTATCCAGCTGCTCCCTCAGTTGTTCATGCAAGCAGGACAAGGGAAGAAATAGGAAGAGAAGCAAGAAAATTTGTGGGTCTAAATAAAGACACTGATTCAGACGCTGAGAAGCAAAGATGACTAAGATCCAAGCACTTAGGAAAACACCTTTCCTCTCCCCTTCCTAGTCTCTTGCCCTTGTCACCAAAAGTTATGCTCAGTCTATTTGACAAGGCAACAGGTGGCACAGAACATTAGGGACAGGGTGTAGCAGTTTCTTTCTGCCACTCCTTGTTCCTTACTCTTTTTTTCTGCTTCTCCTTCCTTCTTACTTTTTCCTTGTGCTCTCATGTGGGTCCTTCATGGACTACAGTCTTCTCAGGGAGTACCTGCTCTTGTGTGGGTCCTCCAGGGGCTACAATCCCTTCAGGGGACTGCTGTGGAGTCAGATCTGGCTATGAGTGGGCAGTCCCAGACCTCCTCTTACAGAGGTCACTCCTGCAGAACTGCCTCTGTCCTCCCCGCCACTACCAAAATCTTGCCAAAGGCAGCCAATGCAATTCATAAGTTTTCTTCTTAGCTGAGCTGAACACCTGAGACATAGATCATTTTGTGTTAGGAATACCCTACACACTTTTTTATGCACTTTGAAAGGTCTGTTGCCGGGTGTCTTAAGAGACAGGGTATGGGGCCACTCTACGTCTTTGGTCTGACTCAGTATGTTATGTTATTTTACTTAATGCCATGTTACCTTACTTCAGTCTTCTTACTGGGGGGAGTCCAGATGTTTAGCAGCATCAAGCAGAGGAACACAGAGCTATCTTTGGAAGTGGAGGGGCAGTAACTTGTCTGGGACCACAGAGGGGCAGTGTTAAAACTGAGCAGCTCCAGGGTAAGGCTGTATCAACACATAATTTTCATTTTTAACATAAATGCTGGAATGAAAAAAAAAAAAATCTTAAAAAACTTTTGCCATCTTCATTCCCATGATCAAAAATCACTACCACTTCAATAACATTAATCTGCTCAGATATTAAGCCATTGAATGAGTAGTTTTGATTTCCCTCATCTCAGCTTATTTGCTACTCCTCTTCTAGCTTTAATAGCTATCTGCTTAATATGAGAGCTGTTCCATTTCATTACCTTTCTCCAGTTTTTTTCTTGAGGTGGAACTAATGCAATGCAAATTGTGATGCCTGTCTCTGATTTTTCTATTAGTCAACTTAGGATTCCATACAGCCTGTATTATTGAGTTCAGAGCTAGAAATACATTTGAATTTATGATGAAATCCTGGAGTCTGCAGTCTCTCAAGTTTGGGGTTTTTATCTTTTTTTTTTTCAAACAAGTAATGATATTCAATTATATTTGAGGTTTTGATGAAGACTTTTTCTGCAAAGTGTGTTACACACATTTCAGTTCTGCTTTTTCCACGTGATGCAATTCTATAGCAGCTGCCATATAAAATTTATAACATACAGCTAAAGCATAGTACGAGCTTAATGGGGCACTAAAGCTGCAACAGTGCAATGTGAACAAGTTCACAGACACTGTTCCACTGGTTGGTGAAATCAAATATAGGAAATGGTTAATGAATGAGTTGTATTGTGCCAGAAAGACTGGGAGGGTATCTATTAAAACACATGGGTGCCTGGAGAGCTACAGTTACCTTAGCAATCAGAGCAATTTCCTCTTTGAGCGAAGAGGAAATCAGTTTTGGATTAAGCCCTGCAACATGTATGTATGCTCTTTTGAGTATGTAGTCTTTGCAGGAGATACTGCAAATTGTTGCTTTTATAAACTCTGGATGTGATGTGCATCTCAGCTAATGCTTCTACTTTATTTGTTCCTCACTTTTGCTTTTATTTCACAGTATAAAACTTGAAGGAATTTGGTGGGCTTGTGGTGTCCAATACCCTACGTCAGTCATATCAAAGAGAAATCCTTTCACTTCTTCCTTAAAAAACAGTGAGTTTCTTTACCACAGTATTGTGAAAGAGGGGATATTCTGAAACCATATTCTTTGGGTGGCTAGAGACTTTATTTACAAGTGACATTATCAGTGTATGCATAGCCGGCCTCTATTAATTTATAAATAAGATGTTCTTTCCTTGCAGCAAAAGGAAAATGTTTTCCCTTGAGAAGTTTTCTTCACATTTTATAGAAAGCGGTACTGCCCCTTCTCTGCTTTTGTTTTAATGCTGAGCAAGCCAAACTGTTTTCTTTGCCCAAACTACAGTAGTGATAGTCTTCATGATAGTAACAGTGAATGGCATAGTTTTATAGTCACATCTGGATTACTCACAGCACCTTTGCCTCTTCCCAAATGAAGAGCTGTCTGATGTTTTTCACAGTACATTTTAATTTCTTTTGCTCGACTAGATCAGCTCAAAACTTGGCAGTTCCCATCCTTTCACAGCATGCTCTGTCTGTTGAGAAATGGCTTGCTTTGCTGATTGATCCTTTTTTTTTCCCATTCTCTGTAACCTTCTCCTTGTATGTTGTAGAGGAACACATATTCATCAATTTAGGTGTCTAAATGTCTTCTCAAGGCTTATTTCCTTTCTTGAAATATTTGCATCTTTGTCTGGATTAAACCTTGAGCTTCCTTTACTAGAATGTGCCTCTCATCCCTACATAGAGAAGCCTGTAAGAAAACGATCAGCTTGCTGAAATGGGTAGGAGTTACCATTTTATTGGCCAGGAAAAGGAAACTCTAAGGAGGTCTGGAAATCCAGAAGAAACAAAGCATGTGTAGAATACAGGAATCTGCAACACAACAAAAAGCGTTATTCCGGTTACTATTTCCAGGAAGTAAATTTTTGTCTTAGCAGCAAGGCCAGTAGGAAATCCTATAGAAGTGTTAGACCATGAATGTATTTGGTAACTATGCCTGAAAGGAAACCCTCAAGGCAAACTTGGCTTGTAAATACCATTGGAGAGAACCTCAAATAACCCTCATGATTCAGGAAATATCAGAGGATACAGATGTTCCATGAATGAATTGGTCGAGTGCCTGGAAGGAGGATGTGCCTAATTCTTGAATTGGAAAATACACTTCATTAGAAAAGAAATTATTATGAGGAAAACTCTTAAGGAAACATGTCTATTCTCATGCTAAGGTCAGGAAAAAGGGTGTTTGTTTGTTTGTTTGTTTAATATATATTTATTAATTTAAAGGATTCAACTCTCATATGTCAATGACATAGATTCCAGAGAAATGGACATCAATTCTATAAGAAGAACTGAGATGGTCAAATAATAATCTTAAAACAGTACTACAGTGTGATTCTTTTTTCATAACAACACACAGAGGGCTTTTTGCTAGTGTAAATGAAAGCTTAGTTTGGGAAAATGGATTTTTTACATTCTGGAGTTGAGCAAGAGATTATTGCATGTTTCTTTGCTGTGAAAGGGATGTGCAAAATAGGAAATTCAAAGGTATGTGAGCAGTTAAAGTGGGAGATGAAAGGTATCAGTGAACTATTTTCCTATTTGGATTATCTATTTCTCCAGTCTTCTTTCAACACCTGAGAGACAATCCAGATGCAACCGTTGGCTCAGAAAGTCCATATACTGATTGATGTGGAAAGAATTTCTATTCTGAAGCTGTCTGTATACTCTTTTAGTGTCCTCCTCTGCTGTTCTCAGAAGGTATTTGCCAAATTGACTCTGTCTGGCCAAGTACAGCTGTTCTGCTACTGTGTTCTCGAGTATGTGAGGATACATGTTCTACAGACTTGGTCTATGTGATAAGTTAGAACATCTCTTAGAAGGAGCATCTTCAGTATCTGCAGAAGGTCAGCTGACTCATGAGGTTGGGTGTATATGGGTGGCAAAAATAAGGATTGGTGTGTTTTGAGAGTGGAGCTTGCAAGATGGAAATGTGGAAGCTGTTCTACAGAGTCCAAATCCAAGACTCAGGCAGCACTTAAAGAACAGTGGGGTAAAATACTAGCAAAACAGATCAAGGAGAGCTGAAGAAATGTGTCTGACTGTCCAAGCTATATACAGCGCTTTGTGATCTGGATTTTTTGCCTAAAATTATAGGCAAACTTGGTGATTTGTCCTTAGAGGCCTTCTAATGAGAGAGTTTTAAAGCTCCACCTGAGAGAGCACTTTTGTGCAGGTGTTGTTTGTTTGACAAGCTCGGATTCATGCTGAAGGCACTGGGAATACTTGGGGAAGTAACAGGTTGCTAACATGAGCAAAGACTTTGAAATTTGCATCTACTGCCTCATAACTCAATACTTATCTGGGATCACTTGTATGAGTCATTGGTGGTTCTACCTCTCATGAATAATGTGAATTCCCAAACTCATGGTGAGAAATTTCTGCCAGTTGATTGTTGTGTCACCAATTTGCAATTCAGATATCACATGCTTATATATGTATTTGATCTAATTTAACACATTTAGGACATCTGTTTATAAAAAAATATTACTGAAGTATCGTGAGCTACAAAATATAAGGTGGGATTTTTGTTAACTTTCCACATATTCCATTATTTTAGTGCTTTCTTTTAAAAATGTGCTAACAAAGTAGGTCAAAATGCCCTGCTGATATTTTGTCAAGGCAAAACATAATACATCTTCAATTCTAACAAACTCACAATGCCTTTTTAACCAGACTCTGAAAAGCGGTTTTTTTGCAGCTGAACCAAAGAGGTGTCATTAGTGTTGCATACCTGACATGGAAGTCTGACACCAGACACCTAACACCACCAGTGTTCTGAATCTCCTGCCCAAGTATCTAATTGATGTTTCCCTGGAGTTTGGGAAAAGATGGTGTTTAAAATCTGGCTGTGGTATGAAAATGATCCAATCTAATGCTTGGTGTTGAAAGAATATAATCAAGCGTGCCAATTTACACTACAGTGAAAAAATAGAGACTATTTGGGGTTCAAAACTGTGGAGATAAAGCTATGGTTCATGTGTTGATGTTTCCGTGACTTTTGACCTGAACACTGGGTGACACCTCATTAGAAATGCCAGGACAAAATTACAGCCCTAATTAAATGCCGCTGTTTTGCTTTCAGGGAAACTTTTAAAAAGGAAAAAAAAATAAATCTCCAAAACACAGAGAAGATGTAGGAAATTGCTGGAGGCAAATTATGATTCTAATCATGTAGGGAGCATGTATTTGTAACAGGCTATGATCAAGTGATCTATGTAACACTTGAAGCATGTTATACGATACTCTACTCACTGGCCATGCTGCAGCAGTATTGCAGTGCTGTTTCATTTACTTGCGTGTGGAGTTAGGTTACTGTCCAAAGAAATTTCAGACCCAAGTCTATAGAGACACTTGGCTTCCACTAGAATAATCCTTGGGTTCAGAGAACACTAAGCCACCTGAATACTTCTGAGAACCTGGAACCAAGTGATCCATCCATAGTTACAAAGAAAGCAGAGGCAAAGCAAGAGATTCCTAAATCACCGTTTTGTGCTTTAAGTGCTACTCACCCTTGTTCAATAACAGGACTCTATTAGGAGTTTGGACACAACATCATGAAGGATTTGACAAATAAGATGTTTGATGGGAGCAAACAACTCTTAAGAAGATCAGAAATAAGCAAAAAAAGCAGATAATTATGATAAATGTAAATTAATTTGCAAGACCAGGAATCTTAGCCATAAATCATGGGCCATTACAGTTTATCCACCCACTTTATTTTGAACCTATTAAATTCTACTGCTACCACATAGAAGGATATCCAGGAAAGAGACAAACAATCACTAGTTTTTCTAGTGGACATAATTTTTTCACCTCTACTTTTTCTGTAAAAAAAAAAAAAAAAAAAAAAGAATTATAGAAGGTAAATTGTGTCTCATTGGCACAATTTGTTTTCAGTTTGCAGGCACTGGTTCTCATTCTGCCTTTCTCTGCTTAGAAGTTCTTCTCTATCTACTATTGTCTTCTCATGAATGTGCTAACACAGCAATAAAATCATCTCTCAGTCTTCTTTTTAAGAAGCTAAACAGATTGATCTTGGTAACATTTAGATTTTAAGGTACCTTCAATAGTTTTTGTAGATCATTTTTATTTCAGAGATTACTTTCGTGACAACTGCTTTTCACCTCCTTATTTCTAATAGTTTTCCCTTCCTTCTCCCCAATTTCCTTCCAGGGTTTTCTAGCTGCACCTCTGGTCACAAAATCACAATGGCAGTTTCTGCAGCAGTGCTTGAACACTTGACTTTGAACTCCTTCCCAACCTTACTGCTATCCATACAATGGTCCCTAATTCTGCCAGTCCAGTCTACAGTCATTTTTGCTGCATGTGTATTTCATTCTTGACTCTAATAGAGTGGTTAAAACTTAAATAGGGGAAGTTTAGATTGGACATAAGGAAGAAATTCTTTACTGTCAGGGTGGTGAGGCACTGGAATGGGTTGCCCAGAGAGGTTCTGAATGCTCCATACCTGGCAGTGTTCAAGGCCAGGTTAGACAGAGCCTTGGATGACATGGTTTACTGTGAGGTGTCCCTGACCATGGCAGGGGGGTTGGAACTGGCTGATCTTAAGGTTCTTTCCAACCCTAACTATTCTATGATCCTGTGAAGCCAAATGGATTCTCCTGCCAGTTCTGTCTGCACCATTATCGACCCTTTCTCCCATCAGCATAATTTACAAATTTTAACTAGCTGTAGTTCTGCATTAGGTCTTAGGTCATCATCCAAATCTTGCAGAGTGTTTTGCCTGACATCCTCCCCTGTAGGAATCTTTATTCAATGATCAGCGTTCATCTGCACTCATGACTTCTTGAGATTTTCATTCCACTAATCCTTTGCTTGTTTATCATCACTCTATTCATATTACCATAGAATAATTTATCTTGGAAGACATCTCTGAAGCTCATCTGATCTAACCCCTACCCAAAACAAGGCCAGCTTTAAAGTTAGAGCCAGCTATTGTGTAGTGCTGCTCTTTAATGACTTGTGCTAAGTCAAACACATTATGGTCTATCTTATGTTTTTATTTATTATCTTATGAATTATTATCTTTATTATTATTAGCTGAATATTTAATCTGAATATTTAATCTGAATATTTAATTATATGAGTATTTACTATCTGAATTATTACTATCTGAATTATTATCTTTATTATCTTATGAATTACCTTCCCCAAACAATGCTTCAGTGAGGATATGAACTGTAAAGTTCCTTCCATACCTATTTGTCTATGTTTCTAATGATCTGAAAGGTGTTAGACAAGTCCTGTTTTCCATCATCTAGTGGACTGACATTCATTGTATTTCCCATTAACTGAATCTCATAGCAACAATTAAACAGGAAACTATTTGGTGGAAAAAATTTGCAGTCATTTAGAAACATATGAGTTTTTCTCTGCATCACCTTTTGTCTGTTTCTCTCCTTTTCCCCTGAAATTTGTGATTTTTCTATTCTTTTCCCAGCATTTTCTTCTCCTGGCAATTCTTAAGTTAGTTCCTCTTTGTATTTCATCTGTATAGGTGTTTTACCTATATCCATGTAACACACTGGTCTATACTTCACTTTCTGTTTTTAAGAAGTAATACTCAGTTTTTAGGGGAAGCCCATGCACAATCATTTTCATGATCAGAGCCTAAATAAAGACATGAAGTGAGAAGGGACGATGAAAAGGTTTGCTTCATACACCCAGTGTATTCATTTGCGCTCCATCCCATAAACACTGTTTTCAGATTTTAAGTTTTTCTTAAATGTGTGTAAACTGAATTCATGTTTAATTGACCAGGAGAGAACTACTGCTGTGACTCAGAGAAAAAGTCCAGCAGGCCAGAAATATGTGGGAGCCCTACAGAGCTAATGCCTGCGTAACAGCTCAAGACATGATCCTTCCTCTAGAAATGGGCTGTACTCACTAACTAAGAATAACCCACAGGTGAGGTACCTCAAAGTGGAAGAGAAGGAATCAGAGAAGGAAGAGGGACCCATGATTCTATGGGGCAACTGGTCAGAAATCTTTGGCTATACCTGTGCTAGTAAATTACACAAGACTGGGCCTGTCCTCTGGCCAGAGCAAGGCGGCACAGCATGGCTCACCTCTCTTCAGCTCACTTCTTTCCAGCTGGGAACAGGTTGATCTTGTTCATACTTCCTGGTTGGGCACAGAACCAGTCCTCTAGTCCTACATTTCTGTCTTATTAAACTGTTAGGTAACCAACATTATGGTTTCCCAGCAGTAGCTGACCCAGACACTAGGTCACTGTGATCCTTATGGTCCTTGTCCTCAGCTTTTGGTGCTGTAAATGCCACCTGGTAGCCATCCTTTCAATCCCGCATCTGTTAGTGACAGTTATTATCCAGCTGAGGTGTGAACTTCAGTGGCCATCTGGTTCTTCAGGAATTTTCTAAAGGTGAAGAAAAGAGAATGTAATTTATGTAATGTGTATAAAGGACACATTATTACCCATGAATGTATTAAGTCAGTGGATTAATTTATACAGGTATACATTGCACACATTCTATACAAGGGATATTTCCAGTTCTGTTTCTAATCTACAATAAGGGATACACATACACAAGAAAACAGAATTGTGTGGTTGGAATGAATCATTTCCATGCACCCTTTTCTAAAAGGCCTCTCCCTTTTGCTGTCCTCATCTTCTTTCATTCCAGATGACCAATAAGTTGAAAAAAAAAAAAAAAATAGGTAATTGTCTAACTGTCAAGTTAGGCAATAAAGATACCACTCTCTTCAGTAATAATCTTAAATTACATTGAAGGAACTCAAAGAGAACGATGGAGGTAGATGAATATGGAGCTGAGAGGGTGAGAAGATGCCAAGCTGGAGTTGTTCTTTCATGAAATTTGTTGATGATCACTGCAACTCCAACTTGCTTTCCAATCATGGTTGCAAATTTTGTTCTTTTCTAAGTGCTAGGTCTGGACTGTGCTCTTTTCTTGATTCAGAGAATATGGAAAAGGTTGAGTAGATTCTCATCAGCTGCCTCTTTTCACATAAAGACAACTTCTCAAAGCTTTCCACCAGTGCTGGTATGGAGTATTCTGGCTCCAGCTTGTGTCTTTAACTTTGCAACAAGGTCCAAGAAGTTTTTACAGGCTTTTGGATGTCTGCAGTAAGGACAAAAGCTTGTCATCATCGTACACCATGAAAGTAGCTAGTAGATTCTGTGCCTGGTAACAAACAGAAAAAAAAATAATTAGGAATTTAAAGGGGAAAAATGCTTCTTGTTCAGAAGTGGTAGGCTTTCTCCTTGTGGTGTTAAAGCAGAATTCCTATTAGCGCAGCAGGGTGCGTTTATTACCTCCGAAAGCAAAAGCAGGCAAGTTTAGACTTGAATTTCTCTCATTTTATATATAGGCCAGAGGCATAATATTACTGGAAACTTTTTTAATGCTAGGTGTGTCACAAGGATGGGAGGCATGAGAAAGGGTGTGTTTTGGAAGACTCTAACTGAGTTGGGTAAGGGCCACTGGCCAGCTTCCTTTTCACACCAAAATTGCAGCTGGCTTGACATACAGACCTATGGCCAGCTCCAGATTCAAGCTGCTAATGATATGTTATTTTTCTCCTTCAGGCCCCTTTTCAGCTTTAATTAAATTGTACTTGCACTTGCAAAGTTTCGCTTCCTGGCATGTGCAGTTTTGTCTGTTCAGATTATTTTATGCAAGTAGAAAAATTACAGGCCTGCCTTACTGCACTTGTTAAGGCATGGGACCAAAGCTCATCTCAGGCAAGTCCTAGGAGTTAGTGCAGCCACAGAACTATTCAACTCGGAGATGGATTTACCAATAGAGAAAGACAGGGATGAAGACAGCGCAGGTGAAGGGGACTAAGGTGACAATATTTCTCTATCAGCACTGGGTCACAACAGAAAGAATTGACAGACCGTAAGAGGAAAAATTAATGGACCATCTACTACAATACCCTTCAGCCTCCATGCAATTGTGTTATACCATACAGGGCTTCTAAAAGCTTCACCTCTGTAGAAATACCTCTTATAGGAGGTATACCATTTATAGGAGCAAGGCTGAGTTTCCATTTACATGAACATTCAATTCTTGGTCATACTGATAAAGCCTGTAAGAATCAATCTGAGCAAAGTAAGGTGATCAAATTGTTTTTACCATTGGATGTACACAAAATATTATTAGATTGTAACGAATTTCAGGAACTGACAACCAAAGTGTGCTTGAGGTGAGTGACCTAGAAACAAACTCTGTACCTTATTGCTTTGAGCCATACAGTGTGATTTACTTTTGTAAATGGGTGGCTCACCCTGCTTTCTGAAGCTGCCAAAATCTAATATTTTTTTGACACTGACATGTGAAGTGTGTAACTGATACTTTAAATGAGGGACTTCATAGAAATGACAGCAGAAATTTTTAATTATATGGGCTTATTCTTAACATGCACTAAATTTTCCATAACCTCAGACTTAGGACTCAGCATTTCTGATTTCAGTAATTTGCAGGCAGATAATACTATGTCTGTGGGCAGAAGGGATAAATTTAGATCTAAAATGAATGACATACATTGTAATGAAGTGAAGGCAAGGTAAGGAATCATCAGCAATGAGTTATTTAGGTGGAAATGAACTGGAAGGCGATCCAGGAAAGATGAGGCAAAACTGTATTTGGGGATAGATGTTCCAGTCACTTTAGGAAATTACAAATAGGGGTTCTAGTCCAGAAAATATAAAAAATGGCTGGTAAACCATTTTCAAAAGATGATTGTGTCATAAGTGGCAAGGAAATGGCAGAGCTAAACATGTGGGATTAAGGAACCTGGTTGCTCCATGTTGAAGGAAGACACTGGCATATTTACTTTGCAGATCTGCAAGAACAGTTTAATAGAATGACTGTGTAACTATGCTTCCATGTAGGATGAATGGTTTAAAAATTATGTTTTCTCTGGGCCCAGTAACAGAAAGGACTATTATGAATCAAATGGCTGGCACTCCTAAGAAAGGGACAAGTCAATTTGGTTCATGAGATATCTGTCATGCTGGAGAAAGTGACCAATCCATTGCAGGAACCAACAACTAGCAAATTTTAGATCTTAGTTATTTTTAGAAATAGATTTCAAATTCATTTAGTTTTGCTTTTTCTGGTACAATACTTGATTGCCTCAATATTCAATACTTGCTGAGTCCTAAGTCTGAGGTTATGGAAAATTTAGTGCATGTTAAGAATAATCCCACATAATTAAAAACTTTTGCTGTTATTTTTGTCAAGTCCCTCATTTAAAGTATCAGTTACACATTTCACAGGTCAGTGTCAAATTTCTGTTATTTTAACTTAGTGTTAAGTGCATACTGCATGTATCATATTGAATGACATTTCTAATCTGGTCAAGAATCTACTTTCCCCTACCAGGTGAATCTTCAAGGAGTATGTAGGCAATCATTACTAATAAATCTGAGCTAAAGGGTCGTGCCAAAAATGTTATTCTTCAGGGAAATAATAATTTGACAGCTTCTGGATCAGTAATGGCTGTTGTCTCAGTTGAGAAAAAAACTGAGCAGCAAACCTCCCGCTTCCTTCTATGCCACATAGTGTGATAAGCTGACTTTCAGTATTGACACTGAAAGTGAAGAACCACCTGTCAATTATCAAAAGGTTTCCTTGCTGAGTGCTCATGCAAGAAGCACTCCAGGTGACTTTTAGATGATTCATCAGTTATCACTACCTGAGTCATGCATCCCACTGAGTGGGATGAACTTCTTTCTCTTCTGTTATGCTGATTTGCTATGACAAAAAATTACCTGGTGGCATCCACAGTCTTTGCAAATGTGTGAGGAAAGAACATAGCAAAAGGTCTGAGAAACAAAGTCAGTGACTGATGCTCAGCTGTTTAAAGACAGAGACCTGGAGATGAACTTGCACTTTGTTGGAGTTGACTTGACGTTCGTCTGCAAGGCTCAATGCCTCTGCACACACATGTCTGTGGTGATGGCAGTGAGGAGCCTGGTACAGGAGTAAGCCTGAGAACACCAGGTGTACAGCTTCTTACACCTAAACACAACAATGCAAAAGTTTATTTTCTAAAAAAGAGGTTGTGCTGCCTCTGCTTGTGCTGTGTGTATAGAAATAGAGAGTGTGGGCCACAGGAGGATTTCAGAGGTTTAAAAGTGATAGAGGGACAACGGACATTAGACCACTGGCACAGTCAGGGAAGTAGTTATGACTAAAACTAGCTTACACTGCAGGTTCTTGCCTTTTGCCATCAGAGTGAAGGAAAAGCTTCCTGAATAGCCTGCACAGTCCAAGAAATACAGAGAACAGTGCAGCAGTCAGGGAGGGCAGACATGTGGTCTGTGTTAGAAATACTGGAAGGATAGGCTTCACTGTATAGGCTGACCTCCTTAGTTTTAGGCTGACCCTACAAAAGCTGTCACCTGTCAACTGTCAAAAACTCTTATCTGAAGTAGGAAATGCTCTTCTATGAATATCATCAGGACTGACATTGTTCCACATATGAACTCCTACAAAAATGTGCTGCAGAGCATCCAGAGCTGGAAACTTCAGTGTAACATTAATTTGCACTGACTAAAATAGGGAAAAACCCAAATTACAGTCAGCATCATGAGCAATAGGTGAAAAGCATCCTTTACCTGCAGTGGTTGGCTGAAAGGGGAAGCAAGATTTTTCCATGAAGTCGTAGCCAGTTTCTTTTTGTTTGTTTCTGTGGTTTGGGTTTTTTTTGTTGTTTTGTTTCTTGATTTTTTCTTTTTTTTTTTTTTTTTTTTTTTTACTTATTTATTTGTTTGTCTGGGGATTTTTGTTTGATTGGTTTGGTTTTTTGGTTTGGTTTGGTTTTGTGTGTGTGTGTGGTGGGTTTTTTGTTTGTTTGGTTGGAGGGGTAAAGTGCTGTTTGCCTGTTTTCCTAAAACAAACTTTTATAGTTTATCTCATACTTACCAGTCATAGTTCATAGCCCTACAGAGATTCCCACAGACACAGGATATGGCATCTGTCAACTAAACTAAGCCTTCTACAACTGAGATTCCAATTCTCTCTTTAAACTTTGAGAAAATAACAAGATGTGTAGGTTTGTTTGTGTCTGTTTGTAACTATTTTGATAGTTTCTAAGTGGTAATAATTTGAAATATTACTGCTTTTATCCATATAATTTGCTTGTAACATAACAGTTAAATATATCCCTTTTCAACAGTATAAAGGGAAGGCTGTTGCTGCAAAAGATGTCAGACCATAGAAGAGTTCTGAGATGATTTTCCTGCCTCACAGAGAGTATTTTGCATGCAGCCTATGCTTCATCATTTTACAAGAGGCCAGGTGTGTAGGAAGGGGTAATAGCTTGTACTAACTGATTGATGTGCTAGAGAAAATGACACATTTCTAGGCACACACATCCTTGACTTTCAATGTGACTAATGAGTGCTAGATGTAATACCAAAAGAAATAAGTGACCAAACACTGAAGGTTGGAAGTAATAAATTTTAAAATTATCTCTTTTTTTGCCTTCTGGATATTTACTGTAATTACCTGGTTGGGGGGATACTGCATGCATAGAGCCAAAAGTTGATTAATGTTAATTTCAGAGCAAACAGAGACAAGAAAGACCAATGTGCTCCACAGCTAAAACTACACTTTCACTAAAGGACAAGACATTGTCCTTGGATTTACAATCCCCAAATTATATGTGAATAACGATTAGCTGCCCTCATATAAATAACTTCCTTCAGCAGTGGATGGATGTCCTTAAAGACACCAATTGGTGCTGACT